>JAJOZX010002907.1:0-50000 GCA_023014485.1 Bathynomus jamesi | reverse complement strand
TTTTAATCAATAATGCGTTCCAATTGTCCGGACCTGCAGCTGAATGTAGTTTCATTTGTTCTATAGCTCTCGCTACATCTTCTGGTGTAAACTCAAAGTCTGTTATATACTCTCCTTGCAATTCCTCTTCAAAGAATGCATTTATGTCAGGTATCCTTTGTCACTTTTTGGGGTACTGAAAACTGATTCATATTGAGCTCTCAATGTATCAGATATTTCTTTTGGATCGTCGGTTAGTTCATTATTTCCCGTCCTTAAGGCCCCAATAGCGGCGCGCGTTTTTGTTTTCCTTTTTGCATAGCTATAGAAGTATTTTGGATTTTCCTTTATTGCTTCTACCGCCTTTTCCTCTTCCCTCTCTGTATGGTCCTTAATCAGGTCTTGTATTTCCCTATCGATACCCTCCAGTTTTTCTTTTATTATTTTCCTGCCATTATCTCCGCAGTTTCCTAACTTCGCCTCCACTCTCTTTCTTTTGCGGAATAGTCTTCTCTTTTGCCTTTCTAGCCAGCTCCTCTTTCCTTTTGGCTGTGATTTCGGAGCATATTTTTCTAAAATTCTCAGCGTTTTTTCCTCCAAAGTTGTTAGCATTTCTTCCATTGTTTTATTCTCGAAAATTGTTCTCCATTCTATTTGGGCCATGTGCGATCTGATTGCTTCCCAATTTATAGTCTTCGAGTTTAAGTTAGAGGCCCCGAATTTACTTCTTTCCACAATATGTGTATTGTCTTCTAATGCTGCCATCATATTTGTTGATATCTCGATTAAGTTGTGGTCTGAGATAATGGTTGGGGTTATTTTTATATCAGCAATCAAGTTCGTGTTATTCGTGAATACCAGATCCAGGCAGTTATTTTTTCTGGTATTTTCTGTTATCTCCTGTCAGCATAAACTCGTTTGTGAGAGCCATCCACATTTTTGCTTGTTCCTGATCTTCTCTTGTGCCCCCCTTGTCCTGGTGAATATATATATTCCTATTCACCTTTTTGTATTTTATAAATGGGAAGTTAAAGTCTCCGCAGATCATTATATTGGGGATGGAGGGTTTATGGCCTTTATTAGCTTTCTAATGTCATCAATGGCCTCCGAGAATTTTTCGGTTGGGGTGCTTGGAGGTCTATAGATGACTATTACTATCAAGTTTAGTTTTTCTATTTTCACTGCTAGGAGTTCCACATAGCTGTTTGATTTACTTATTATCGTCTCTGTCATATGACCTTCCTGTACATATATAGCACAGCCACCTTTCCGTCTCGTCGTTCTATCCGCTCTTAGTAAGTTGAAGCCCTCTATATTTATCTCTTTCTTATCAATACAATGTTCGCAGTTTTCACAATTTCCTTGGCAATCTTTAAGATGAGTTTCTGTGAGGCATGCGATGTCCGCCCTTGTTTCGTCCATAAATCCTTTCAGGTACGAAACCTTATTGAGTGATTGGTTTGGTCTTATTCCTTGAATATTAGCCAGGACAATTTTTATGTTCTCTGTTTTTCGTTGCCCCTTGTGCACTTCAAGTTCGTTTTCCTTCGATATC
This sequence comes from Bathynomus jamesi, assembly GCA_023014485.1. Taxonomy (NCBI): domain Eukaryota; kingdom Metazoa; phylum Arthropoda; class Malacostraca; order Isopoda; family Cirolanidae; genus Bathynomus; species Bathynomus jamesi. The sequence goes on along the minus strand of JAJOZX010002907.1, from coordinate 48,466 downwards.
GCTTGATTCGTTGCTCTATGATCCTCCGAAAGAGATCCGTTTCCTCCTACTTGTATTGGTAGCTTCTTGCCCGGTAGCGATTTGGCTCGGGGGTTTCCAGCTGTGTCAACTGCATGTGGATGACATTTAGCATTCGTAAGGTGTCTGAGATGTTGAAAAAATTTTCTTGTTCGCTTATTGTGTTCCGATTGTTGTTTCCTATTGTTATTTTTATTCCTATTGTCATTTAAACTTTTTCCTTTGTTCGTTGAGTCCGTCGGGAGATGTGATAGTAGCATTTATTCCCGAATTTGCAGGTTCCGTATTTTGCGTAAGTTCTGCAAATGTCCTGGTGGTAGAATTTACATCCGTCTCCAAATTTACAACGACCATTATTATAGAAGAAATTGCATATTGGGGGATGTTCATATATACATTGTCCTCTTTTAAATCTGCAATTTTCTTTTATATAATACCTGCATATAATTCCTTCCCCATATTTACTCTTGGCTTTTGTTTTTTCCTCCTTATTGGGGGACAGTTTTACTTCGTTTACTTGACTGCCCTCTTGTCTTGTCCTATTTGTGCTATTTGTGCTAGTTGTGTTTGTGTCCTTCGTTGCCCTTATGCTGTGTGTTGTCTTTACACTCTTTGTCGCTTGTGTGTTTTCGGCCTCATTTTGTGACGGTATTTGAATTCTTTCTATTTCGCCTTTCTCCGTTTCTTCCGTTTTCCACTGTTCTTTGTTTCCACTTTCCTCTTTCATTCTCTTCTCTTAGTCTCTTTCTGCTTTAAATACCGTAAAAGAGTTTAATTCGGTCAAGCAGTTCTCGCAGAAAAATTTTATTCCTTTAAACTGCTTTGCGTTCGTTATAAGGGAGATTTTTTCATCTCCCCATTCTAGGCATTTAAAATCAAAAAGTAGCTGGCAAAAATCGCACCTGATCGCCTCTGTCTCAGCTGTTGCAGTTGTACAAATTCCACAGAGTTGCATGTATGCATTAATTTCCATGTTGGTGAAGTGACTCAAAAAGGGGGTATTATGGGAGGTATTGGGTGGGGGATGACTCAAGCTGTGTGAGGGAAAGAATTTTCCGTTACTCCAGGGTAGGGGATGTGGCACGCTGTATACTTCTCACTGATTGGTCCTCTCGACCGTGGCTGCGGGGGATAATGGGGGGATATTTGCGGGCACTTCAAAAAACAAATATATATATATATATATATATATATGGGAATGAACTCAGAATGGTTCCCTGAGGTTTTTTATGATACACACAGACCGTGCATGGAACAAGGAACTCTTCTAGGAAAATTAAATCCACTATAGTCCGAATAAGTAATGGTAAATGACAAATACTATAGTTTTTTCTTTTTCTTGATGCTAGCCCGACGTGGGCAACGGGTCACTCGCAAAGAGGTCCCAAAAATATAGCTTCCCTCACCAGCTATCTGCAAAGCAGATAGGATCCAGTTTTCAGACAGGATCTAGGGTTTAAAGCAGCCTAGCCCAGCTACATTTAGAACCTGAATATAAGCAAAAGACTCGCCGCCTTCACGTCAGATTGAATACATCAAAGAAAAAGGGGTAAGTATTATATTTTTAGCCAAAAACAAAAACTTAAACCTCAACTGGCAGAATTGAGCGTCCACTTTTCAAGGCACATAACATGTCCGTTTCATAATGGGAATGAACTCAGAATGGTTCCCTGAGGTTTTTTATGATACACACAGACCGTGCATGGAACAGTGAACTCCTGTCCCAAAGCTGGATCCTATCTGCTTTGCAGATAGCTGGTGAGGGAAGCTATATTTTTGGGATCTCTTTGCGAGTGACCCGTTGCCCACGTCGGGCTAGCATCATGAAAAAAAAAACTATAGTATTTGTCATCTACCATTACTTATTCGGACTATAGTGGATTTAATTTTCCTAGAAGAGTTCCTTGTTCCATGCACAGTCTGTGTGTATCATATATATATATATATATATATATATATATATATATATATATATTATTTTTTACTGTAAAGTCACTATGTATTACTCGAAGGGTAACAACAGCCTTCCGCAGGAACAACCAAAGATAGCGTGCCCATAGGCAAGGATATTTTCTCTATCCGCACAAAGGGCGGATTCTCTTCTAGTAATAATTAAAATATTCCCTTTTTAACATATTTTAAATATATTTTATATTTTATAATATAATATATAAATCTAATATTTTGTTTTAATATTATGTAAATGAATCGTATTCATCATTTATTCTAAGGTTTATTTATCCTTTCATTTTAGTGACTTTAATATGTAATTATTGATTGTTTAAGTAATTAACTCTATTCATACTTAAGTTCACTTTGTTAATTTTTCTTATTTTAATATTTTGTTAAATTTACATTTAATTCCAATATTAATCTTTTAAACTAAACGTTTTAGATTAACACACGTATAAATTATTTATTATTATCTATTGATCACTTACATTAACTGATCAATTAATTTTATTGAAACTTAATATATTTACCTTCGTAGCTCATCTTATCAATTTATATATGAATTTTTTGATTCATTTATCCACCCATTTATATCTTTATCTATCTACTGTCTATTCTCTCTTTATCTATTTATTTAATAAATTATTTATATTCGAATGTCCAAGATTTTAAAATTATTTTTAATTATTTGTAAATGAAGCAGAAGTCACCAACATTGTGAGGTGTCACCATTCTATCTTATAATTTCCAGAGCAGCCTTGATGCCGCTCTTCCCACAATTCTTACTAAAACCCACCTATTATAATTCAGTGAATTTAATGCACTCTCTTTATATATAAATAATTAATAACTTAATCAATGGTAAATTAATGAATGATAAATAATATATTAGTAACTCAAATTTTCCCTTGTTAACTCTCTTTATTATTATTATTAATATGTTAATAATTAAAAGTATTTTATACTAAATGTTTTACCTCAATATATAATAATATATTATTATATATTATTATTATTATTATTATTATTATTATTATTATTATTAGATATATATAAGTTAATATAATTTTATATTATATGCATTCAAATTCCTTTAATCCGTCTAATTGGTGACGGAAATTCCATTTAAAATTAGACTTTTCACAAATAAATTGTCAATTAATTGTTAACTAAAATCCTTCGAGATTTACATTTCACTGCTCGAAAAGGGGTTCAAAACCCCACTCTATTCTCAACTCCAAATTTTAAATAATCTAATTTCAAAATATTTCTCATTCCTGTATTTAACAGTCACAATGGCATCAGTAATCCTGATCTTCAGGTCCGAAATATCGGCAAGTTTCGTTATGTAAGAAAAAATTCTGTGAGATGTTCTTTCAAATGCAGCAAATAGAATCACTGTAAAAACTTAATTAGTATATTAAAAGGGTTTGAATTTGCAAATATAATTTATCAACACCCGGTATTCTACTTTTCTTTTTTTACAGGATACTCAGTTATTCTTTAATATTGTTTTAAAAATCTAAGTTTCATAATGTTCTTAAAGAATTTAATAGAAAACATTTTCTCTTTATATTTTGTCATTGTGGAAATTAAGAAAAATCTATGTTTAAAAGTCAATTAAATTTACTCACTTTTGTCTTTAAATCCGCTTTTAAGATGTTAGAAAGTTAAAATTTTAATTTAGGTGACTTTCTCCAAAATATTAACAAGAGTTTGTGGTTCAAATTAAATGTAATTTTCATCATAAACTCTAAATTAATATCAGAAGTTTACAAATAAATTTTTTTTACCTTAAATACTGTCAAGAGAGTAAAATTAATTTATTGTGAATATTGTAAGTTTAAAGTTTGGTGGAAACAAATCGTTGGTCATAATGTGATTTTTACCTTTCTTGAGATTTTGGTGACCCGCTTCGAGATTCCTCTCCAGGAACGTGTCCAAACGACCAGAAATCTTGCGAAGAAGTTTAAAATCTTCTTCAGGAATTGAAAGAGTCTGCATGTAAGGAGGAAACAAGTAAATCAGAAAAGATGCACTCTAAATGGGAGTAGTATATATGAACCATCAACTCGACCTTTCATTTTTTAATTTGTATTTATAGGCTATCTGGAAAAGAGGATAAAATTATTATATTTGTGCACTTATTCTATGAAGGATTAGGATTTGTAAGTTTTTTCACCGTACTTATTAACTTCCCTTATTAGGATAGGTCTAAGATTAAAAATTATAACCTGTAGCCCAGAGCCTTCCCTTAGACCTCCAACTCTTCATATACAATAAGCTAACTCTAAGTTAAGTCTCTAAGTTTGACAACCTGTAATCGAGAAAAGACACTGAAAAATTAGGAAATGTTGATGCTAGACCAACCAAAGTAATTAAATAAATTTAAAGTAAAACTTATGAGAAAGCTGAGCTGAATCAGATATGTATTCGCTTCAAAACGTAGAGTTAGAGTTGGACTACTTCAGGAATCTCAAATGATAAATGGCTCTTATGATGTGAATTATGTAGGATGTGATTTGTTAAGGATACAAAGTCAATTACAAGAAATAATGGATATAACCTGAAAGTTAAACGTTTGGAGAGAGTAATGTTGTGAAGCACTTCTTCGTATCAATTTAAATTTGAAGTAAAACTTAAACTATCTCAGCTTTCATACATTGGAGAGTTGAGTTAGAAAATTGATTAGCTATTTCGGATCACCTGAAGCTCAGGGCCCCCAGCCTCAATTACCAAATGATATCTTCGTTAAAACTAACGAAAATATCACGACTTAACCTAACCAATCGTCAAGGGCGTACAGTTGACGTAACCGTGCATTCGATTTAATTTATTATTATATTTGGTACTGTAAAGCAAAAAACAAGAATATATGGGGGCCCTGATCTCCAGGTGATCCGATATTTCATTAAATATTTCACATTAGTCTTTGAATGGATGAAGGAAGAAATGATTCTTTAACATAAAATAAGTAATTCTCGGTTGGACTATTTATTTATTTTATTTGTCTTTTAAGCTTTTGGCTTTAGTAGATTCTCAGATTAATTAAAGATAATACGTCAGTGAAAAGGTAGTTTTGATTAATAATATATAAATCATGAATAAGAAATATTAATTGATTTAAAATATATAAACGAACGAATAGATGAAAATTAGACAATGAATTAAAATCACGGTGATATCATTAAAGTAATTTTGAAAACATATATTTTTTAGTTTTATTTATAAATTTATTTATAAAATAAAAATTACAATATTTCTCTTGTGTTACAATAATACTTTACTAAAAATAATATTATAATACTGTCAATTGGACTATTTATTTTATATAATTTTGTCCTTAATCTTTCGGCTTTACTGAGTTCTCAAATTAGTGAGAGATAAATTGCATTATATATAAGTCACCATTAAATTATGATTAATGTACAAAGAAAATAGTAGTAGAAATACAGTATAAATCAATCTTAAGTTGTTGCTATAGCTATAAAACCTATTATTGTAGAAATGATACTAATACAATCCAAAGAAATGAATGTCAGACGAGAAATGAACAAGTAATACAGAAATGTACATTTATGTACATTATTATCGATCTTTATCAGTATGCCATCATTAATTGATATTTCAACTTGCTTTTAAACGAAATATGTTTTTATATCAGCACTTAAATCATCCCATATTTTAAGTCCATCGAAAATGGGTAATTTCTGAGATGAACACAATCTAAATTGAGGAATAACGTGCTTTCATCTATTTCTAGTCTGATATGAGTGAATTTCTTGATGAGTTACAAAATATTTATTTATCCAGTGTAAGTTAATGATTGTGTTCTTATATTTGTAAATGAAAATAAAATGTGCCACTTTGATTACATCTTTGATCTTTAATAGTTTTACATCTTTTATAATGCACTTCAGTGATCATAGAAATCACAATATATATTATATATTTTATCCTATTTTTAACTAATTTGGGAGCCCATTAAACGCTAATGCGTAAAGGCCAAATTAAATAAAATAAAAAGTCCTGTGAATAATTGTTCATTATATTATTGTACAGTGAAAAGCTAAATTGCTCCAAACAGACCAACGTTTCTTCAAAATTATGTTTCTTCTTCTGAACTGATTATGAAACGATCTTAGATTAGAAACCTTTGTAAAATATTTCCTTTCAGAATCAATTTGAATCAATTATATTCACTTTCAAAATATAATTTATTCCAAATTTGTCAACATTTGAAAAATGGACAATTCATTTTATCAAGAAATCGCCTCAAAATCGTTTCAAATGGAACAATTATAATTTAAAACGATGTTTTTTTATGTATGAAACAACGGATCAAATGTAGAATTCGGACCCCAGCCTTTTTTAGTTAGCTTTATAAGGCTAACTAACGAAAATATCATGACCTAACCTAACCAATCGTCAAGGGCGTACAGTTAACCTAACGATTGGTTAGGTTAGGTCGTGATATTTTCGTTAGTTAGCTTTATAAAGCTAACTAAAAAAGGTTGGGGTCAGAATTCTGCATTTGATCCGAAACAACTTTACTTTACAGTTTAACATAACAAAAATTTTAATATTTTAATATTTATTTTAAAAATGAAGATTTTGAAATTTGAAAAAAATAAAAGTTGATTTATAAAATAATGAAAATAAGTAGACTGCACCCACATACCCACATACCCACACAGGACCTACAAATCGCACTTAACACTCTATCTTCGCCACCGTTTGTTCACTGTCGATAAAAATAGTAATAGTAGTGATAATAATAATAATAATAATAATAATAATATTAAAAAAGATGGCGCACCAATGACTAAATTATTATATTATATTTAACACAATATTGTAAGATTAATATTCGCGATTGAAAAACTTGAATATATTGAATAGTTTTTATTAAAAATATTTCTTTCGTTATTTTCATGAAAATCTTTCTTCATTTATTGATTGTTTGTTATAGTCTACCTATCTATTTATATATCTGTATGTCTATCTGTATGTGTATCTATTCCTAAAATATTATCGGGTAAACAAAGCGTTGAGAACAAAAAATATTTATACTTTCTTTCTTAATTCAACAATAATAACATTTACATATTTTACCTTCAATAAAAACTAATCCCATGGTTATGGTTATGGTTCTTATGGTAGATAGGAAATGTACTTACCACACAACTGTTGATGGTCTCCTTCGAGTCAAACAATACACCACCTTTCACCCCAAAACAAAATGAGGCCAAAATGAAAATTAATTTCACAATCATTTTCACTTTTTTAATCACGAAAACGTTTATTTAAAAGTATTTTAAAAAACAATAACTTTTATAAAGGAAATAGAAGAAAGAAGGTGATGCAGAGCAGAACTGAGGAATAAAAGTGTCAGAGTTTGTGTAGTCGACGATTTATTATACTAACAAAATGGAATTTGCACCCATGAAGTGAAAGCAGTTATCTCTCTTAATTCGTGTAAATACTCGGTGCTAAAGAACATCAGGAAACGCCTTTCTGAATTTCTTCGAAATGTGCGCAACGACCTTAAAACTTTAGTGTACTGAGGGAAGCTTTTTTATGATAAAAGTTAAAAGTTTACTTCCTATTTTGCAACGCCTTTCCTGTTTCGTTTATTCTTTAGGATAGAATTAGGTAAAATATTATTTAAAAATTAAAAATTATTATATTGGTAATTCTGTTTGTATAGAAACTCATTAAATATTTACTTTATTAAAAGGCATTTATGATTAAAATTAAATTGTTGCAATGAAACATAATTATATTTGAAATAAATTATGGCATGTTTAGAACCGATTTCGAGTTTATAAGACCTTCATCCTGGGTATTATTACGTTTCATTTGCGAAGTTAAGCGACGATGGGTCTATCCAGAAGTTATATTGGTGACCATCATCTGAGTTCATAGTAAAAACAGAACCGTGGCTCGGATCCCACGTAAAGCTGTAAGTCTCCTCCGTCACATGGCCTTCCCCTTTACGACAGAGATCAAACGACAAGAAACACATTCATTTTTATCTAAAGACTCCCTCAGGAATTATTTAAGAATTATTTTTATTTAAAAACTTCTTCAGGTTCAGTCAAAAGTCATATTAGTATACACTTAAGTCACTCTTATGTGGGTTAATCAATTTTTAATGCGATTCATTACTCGTTCTTTTGATCAGAAGATACCAATGGATATTCCACTTCATATTACCTTCTATTCACTGCATCGAAAATTTATTCAAATTCTGATACAAAACATTGAACATTCCCGTTATAAGATTACCTATAAATCTGCGTGTCAGGGTTAAAAAGTGCCACGTCTATGTGTATATCTATAACAACTTGGCCCTTTTTAACCCTGACAGGCAGAAATGGCCCTATATAAACAATGTGACATCGTTTATACATCTGAAAGATAAACAGACATTATGACGCAACAATCGTGGAATATCACGTATTCTCTTGCACACCTGTAAACAAATTACACTTCCAGTCGCCAACCCAAAAGATCAAATTTCTAGAAACACCTTTTGAGATCCAGAATTCTGTAAAACTGTAGAATAATAGAACGTTTATACTTTGTGAAATAAAATTTACTGCAGTTTTTAGTTTGATTGCTTTGGTCTCTAATACTGATATTATTCAAAGATGGTTAAGTGTTTAAATGTGGGGTGAGAGGGGACGAATGTGTGGCTCACTTACTGCAGATTGGTACCAATGAGGGAATTCAGAGAAAGTCATTAATTATGCTTTTATTCTTATAGATGCAAGAATGAGATAATTATTCTTAGTTAACTATTAAATATAAGTAATTGATAGTTAGATAATGATGCTTGTCTTTAGTATGTAACCCGGCCTTTCTCTTTCCGGACCTTTCCAGCCTGTCCTTCCGCCAGTAACCTCCTCCCAGTCCTTTCCTATACTCAACTTATATAATCCATCCTTTGGGGATGTCCAGATGGGATATAGGGAAAGATAGCCTTCTGTAGGCCTACCCCAAAGAAAGCAAAAAAGTAAAGTGGGAACACTAGGATGGAGTGTGAGGCAAACTTTATGATGCATATATTTATATACATATCATTTTATAACAGCACTTTTGCAATCATAAATAGTTACACATTTGTTGTTGTTTTTGCTGCAATTGAATGGGAAAATAGGTCTGAAGCTGGTAATCTCTCCATTTACTGCACCGCAAACGACTTAAAATTAATGGCCTTGAATTGGAGTATATATCTATTATTTTTTAATGCTTATTAAAAATAAAGAATAACGGGAATACTATTTATATACGCAGTGTAAATATATTACTTTGTTTAACGTTGGTTTTGCTTCCGCACGAATTGTTTATTTTGAAAGAAGGTCAAGCTTGTCACTCCACTTTAAACCTGTAGTTTAACGCGTCGAATTCGAACCACGCCGAATCACGGGTGAACAGAACTTGTACAGGCCTCGCTCGGACTCGATCTCACGACATCCCGATCAACAATCCACTGTCTTAACCACTGGGTTCCTAGCGAGGGCAACCATTTATCTACCAACCAATCTCTGTTGTGTGGAAGGATGAACAGATGCTAACCACTACACTAGTATATATATATATATACGAGTATATTTTTTTTCATTAGCGTGCCAATCAATTGCAGAATTGCCCGAAATAATTTTTACTGACTTATGATTGAATGTTTTTGAGAACTTATCATATCTCATTCAATTTCTTGTGTTCTGGGTGAGGGGACAATTCACAACACACAGAATCTAAACGAATATTGCAATAGTTACAAACATGAACGTAATCACATGTAAGGGCATTTATGTGAAGACTGACTGAGATGTTAATAGGGCATAGGTAGGTCAAGAATAAATGAATGAAATGAATTAATTTAAATGGTTCCAAAGAGAAGAGGTCAACAAAAATTGAAAATTTACTTTAACCTTTCGAACCACTTAGAGTTCGAACTGAACTTCACAAATTTGGTTTCATTGGTTTTTTTCATGTGAATCTCAAAATTTTTATGGCAGAGGTATTTTTGTAAATGTATGGCTTGAATTACTTTTCACAAAAGAGTATAAAATTTGGACAAGTGTCGTCTGAGTAGAATCTAGATGAACAAAATTATTTATTTTTTACTTCGAACACCACAAATTGTGAACTACCGAAATTTTGTTTATGCGTGCTGCGGAGAAGAGGCGTGACGCTGGGCGTAGCTTAGAACTCTTCACTAATACGCTACACCCATCGTCACGCGGACAACTTTTAAACCAAATAAAGTGTGATCGACACTTTTTCGCTGAACAAATTTGTTCGATGTTTACATCAAATTATAATTCGACCTCCTTTATGTGTAAAGCTTTGAGGCTCACATTCGTAAATGTTGAGTGGAATTCAATTAGCTATATTTGGTTTGAAGATCTGTGTCTATAAATGTGGGTGTCTTTTCTGTTATTTGCAAATATTATCTATAATGCAAACATTTTATTTTTCAACAGCAAAGGCAAACTGCGCTTAAATGTATAAAAGAGAGTGGTAGTACAATAACTGTCACCACAACAACCCAACAGGTATTCATGCAAAGAAAGATAACACAGGAATAAGAATAACAACTTGGTCAAAACTGAATAGCACCACACGGTATTAGGGTGTGTCAATTTTAGTAAAGTCAGCAATTCAAAAACTACTAATGCTCAAATGATGTCATATTACTAGCAAACTTAGAAATATCTTTAGTGTTGTTTAAAAAAGCCATTTACCTACTTATATTTGACCATAAAGGTTTGAAACATAACCTAAATATAGGGTTGCCAGACGTCCTTTATTTCAAAGGACAGTCCTTTATTTCGATCTCTTGTCCTTGTCCTTTATTGAAGCGTCAAAGGACGGCATATGTCCTTTATTTCTATTTTTATGTCTATTTCAAAATCATAAATAATAAATCCTTTAAGAAATTTATTATAATTACATAGGCATTTTTTCACGTTTTGTTCCTTGACAGAGTAGGTAACCATTATCATTGCATCGTTAAGGCTTAATAAGTTAATAACAGTGTAGGCTCATTGATTTCTATGTAGCCGCAATAGATAATTCTGTGAGCTCTACTGCAATAAGCGGAGTGCCCCCACAAATGTGTACGACAACTTATTTTTCCATACGCTGCGTCGCTGAAAGACAACCGATAATTAGAACAAAATATTAATTAGTAACCCAAGTTGAAAATATTTCTCATTTCTGTAATCTGTATTCACCACTCGGCACTCACCAGGTCAATGCAAATTGTTGCAGGTTAGTGTTTTAAGTGTGCGGTATAAATTATTTTATTTGCTAGTTTATTGGAAATGTTTGTAAGAAAATAAATGGAATAAATTGAAGTGGGTGAGGATGTTTTAGTTTCACATTCGCAAAACATATTTGCCATTCTATTTAAAGTTCAAATTTGTTTTATGGATATTGTTGAGCTTAGGGCTAGGCTAGGCTTAAAGAGTTTTTTTCTTATAAATCTTGAATATGATAAGTCATAAGTATTAAGCTAGACTTGCTGACCTATTGAATATTTTTGATAGGCATATAATACATTGGGCTTTTTTGTAGAGGATGCCCGGGCAGAAATTGAGACCCCTCCCTCTGCCTTGTCTGCACGTATGAATTTTTTTCTGACCGTAAAAAGCAAAATTTACAAAATTTGATAGAATTTTGCGTGCAAACACGGCAGGGGGAGGGGTCTAGATTTTTGCCCGGGCAGCTTCTACAAAAAAAAAAACATAATCGCCAATATATTATTACAGTATGAAGCCCTATTTTCCGGTCTTATTAAAATTGGAAATTAATGATATGTAAACTATAGCGTTAAGGGCTCTTGCTAATTTTATGCTCTCCAGGAAGTTGACCCCTTTTCCCCCCGCCGTGTTTGCACACAGAATTCTATGAAATTTTGGGAAGATGAGTATATAGATTCTTACTCTCAGGAGTCAGGAAAAAACACATAAAATTCTGCGTGCAAACAACACGGCGGGAGGGGGGACAAATTCCTGAAGAGTATAAAATCAGTACCGTAAGAGCCAGAAATATGTAGGTACCTCCAACTGGCTTACTTCAAATGCAAAATTTCAAGGTTCATGTATGCAAAATCTTTGCAAATTAATTTTTTTAAATTCTAAAAATAAATATATTGGTGTAGGGAGATTACAACCCCACCGCTTGCTCCTCTGGAGCACAAGCAGTTCCGTGAATGGGGGCTAGGAATCCCCACTCACAAATTCTTCCCTCAAAAGCGACCAGTAAGATGTGATATCTTCTGGTTGTACGCGATCCCGTACGCGGAAAAATGCGTTGGGTATAATAAAAAAATAAAAAACAAATATGTCTCTTCCAAAGTGTTCAAATCATCATAGCAAAAGTTTTAGTAACTTGGATTTTCATTAATGGCTTTGTTTTCAAAATTTCTTTAATCTTTAATACATTTACACAGAATTACGGTACGGTACCGTTATTTCATAACTTAGTATAGATGAATATGATGGCATATGCCAGTAGTGACAAATGACATTATTTAAATACTATATTTTATCTTTTTAGCCATCAAAAATGGATGCCCCTCCAAAGAAGAAGAAACGAATTTGCTCTTATAATAAAAAATGGGAACAAGAGTACAAATGGCTAACTTCAACTAACATTCAAACTGAAGAAAAATGTCTTTTATGCCAAAATGTATTTAAAATTGGTTATATGGGTATTTTAGCAGTAACTCAGCATAAAAACTCACAAACACATATAATGGCTGAAAAGTCAGCAAATGCTTCAAATCTTCTCGATAAGTTTTTGTAAAAAAGAATAAAAAAGAAGAGGATTTAGTTACTGCAGCTGAAGTTGCTCATATTTTTCATTCAATTAAGCATCACCACTCTTATAATTCATTAGATTGTAGCATGAAACTAAATTCTAAGCTTTACAAAGATTCTAAAATCGCACCAAAATTGTCATGTGGAAGAACCAAATCAACTGCCATTGTTTGTAATGTATTGGGTAAAAAAGCTTTGGAGACTGTGTTGGATGAATTAAAACAACATGATCCACCATTGTTTTTTGGCATACAGACTGATGCATCTAATAGAAAAAATATGAAAATGTTTCCTTTGTCAATTCAAATTTTCAACAAAGAAAATGGTCTTACAAACTATTTGGTTGATTTTTATGAAAATGCAGGTGAAAGTGCGGATGGAATGTTTGAGTGTTTAAAAAAATCAATGAGTAACTTAGGATTAAATTGGAAAAACATATCTAGTTTCAGTGCAGACAATGCCAATTGCAATTTTGGTTGTAATAAATCTTTATTCCAAAATATTAAAACATTAAATGAAGATGTTATTAAAGCAAACTGCCATGCTCACATTATTCATAATGTAGCTAAACATGCATTGAGTAATAAATTGATATTGAAAACCTTGTTTTGAAAATTTATGGCATTTTTCTGTTTCAGCTAAAAGACGAGATAACCTTAAAGAATTTCACGAGTTTGCTGAAACAGAATTTAAGGAAATTTTAAGGCATGTAACAACTAGATGGCTTTCTTTACAACCATGTATAGAAAGACTTTTGCTTTCATGGGATGCTCTGAGTCAATATTTCATAAGTAATCTGAAAAATATCTCCAAACAGCTAGCCAAAATTCTTCAAATTGATGAAAATTCTACAGAAATGTCTATAGTTATAGAATTGTATTTGCTTTTTACAAGGCATGCAATGGAAATATTTTACAAAGCAATAAAACAACTTGAAAGCAATGAAACTTGTGCTAGTGATGTTTTCCATGTAATGGATGATCTGAAAAATTCACTTAAAAATCGTCTTGAACAAGAATTTTTTGGTTATCAAGTACATCAACATTTTCGCCAATTATATCCTGTTGTTAAAAACGCAGTGCTAAAAGATTTTAAAGCATTTTATGATGCAGCATTGAAATATTTAGAAAGTCATTTTGATTTCAGTCAAGCTACCCTTTTTAGAAAACTCGGCAAATTATGCTTTAAGGACTCTTGCCCTGATTTTAACTCTTTTGTGGAAGTAGTAGAGCATTTGAAATTGGTTGAAAAACTCAAGTTGAACATGAATGATTTATTTGATGAGGTTTCAGTACTAAAAGAGAATTATGCAACTTTATCAGCCTCTGATAAATTTCAAAGTTGTTCGAGCACTTCAGGGCGTTGGTATTTACTTTTGAAAAGCGTTGATTTCAAGTTTTTAAACATTTTCAAGGTGATTTCTTACGTTCTTTCAGTGCCAGGCACTTCAGCATTTTCAGAAAGGATATTTAGTGTTATGAACTCAAAGTGGAATGATGAGAGAAACAGATGTTCACTTCCTCTTATTAAGAGCGAACTATTTATTTACTTCAATTTTAAAGATAATTGTTTAGATTTTGCAGAGAAAATAAAAAATGATGTCAAAGTTCTTAAGGCTTCTCGAAGTAGTACTAAATATGCTCAACATGAATAATTCCTAGATTAAATAGTTATTTTTGTTTTACTTTTTGCTGTTTTCTTTTGTATAATATCAAATGAAGTAAAAAGTAAAAAGAATTTATTTTATTTTAACAAATAAACTACCTAACTGGCGAAATTAGTTTAGTTTAGTTAGATACAGTAGTGGTACTGCTCTCGTCTATATTCAAGAACATTTTAAATATAGTAAAAATCAAAGATGTTCAAATAAATATTTATCCTATAACATTTAAAAAAATTTTTGGGAGCATCATTCTCTCTCTCTCTCTCTCTCTCTCTCTCTCTCTCTCTCTCTCTCTCTCTCTCTCTCTCTCTCTATATATATATATATATATATATATATATATAAATTTTAGAATCTGGGAGTGGCAGCTTGAAAACGTTTTGAGTGTCCTTTAATCCGGTCATCAAAATCTGGCAACCCTACAGGCTAAATATGACTGTAGCATCGTATATCAATGTGCCATTCATATGTGTGGTCAACTTTGGTTATTTTTGGTGTGCAGTATGGTTTATAAGTTTCACATAGTCACAAATGCTGGAGTTTTGATTGTGAATGCATGTGTTTTCCCTCCTCTTTGACAATTTTGATTACTTCGTAATGTAAATAATGTGTAATTCAAATTATTCAATGTTATGTGTGACCTAAACTTTCTGTATATTTTGATATGATAGATATATGAAATTGTCATTACTTTGAATAATTAAGTCTTGTACCTATAACAACACAACCTTTTATCTGAGCTTATAGGAAGCTATTAAGAATTTCAATTAACTTAATTTTATGTAATCATAATCAGTAGGCCTCTCCAAATTTCAATGACATTTATTTTGTTCACAGGTCCACAGGATGAGTCAGAAAGAAATCAGAACCCGAAGCAAATCAAGTTGTTACCTAAGTCATTTGGTGGGGACTGGGAGGGAACTTCCCCCTGCTTAGCTGCCCACAGCCAGAGATCTGCTGAGGTATGGTTTGTTGAGGAGAGAGATGAAACTTGACAAATTGGTGGACATCCTGACCTGTCACTATGTGATCAGGAGCTGCAGTGAGCTTGGGTGCAACCCTCTCTGCAACAGTGAGGTTCACATTGACTGCAGCTGCAGGAGCGAGCAGAAGATACCAGTGCAGGAGCTTGCCTTCATTAAAGGTCAAGGAGAAAAGGTGGTAAGTGTGGGGGCACACCAGATGGGTCTAGCTGATTACCCTGAAACCAGGCCGAGGAGAAGAGGAGGAGGAAGGCAGAGGAGTCAGCCAAGAAAGAAGAGGAGTTGAGGGAGGAGTCATTGCTGGAGATGGAGTTGGAGGAGACTGGAGATATACTGGAGGAGGCAGGGAGGAGAGAGGAGGACGAAGACTTCACACCAGAGGCTGCGACAACTTCTTCCTTGCCTGTGGCTAAGAAGAAGAAATATAACACTAAAGATATCACCAACATAGCTCTGGCTAGCTTCAAACATCACACTGAGCTCAGAGAGAGAGAGTGCAGAAATTGCCACTGCTGCCTGGATTGATGCTGGTCTTATCACAGAGTTTGACACACCACTGGTGATTGACCACAACAAGGAGAGGAGAGCTCAGGAGAGACTGACTAAGGAACTGGTTAAGAAGTTTGATGAAGAGATTAGGGAAAATGGCATCACCTGTATCTTCTTTGATGGGAAAAGAGACGACACCAAAGTGATGATGGAAAGTGAGGGCAGTGACAAGCAGTTTCCTGGCCTCATTAAGGAAGAATACTACACAGTGTGCAATGAACCAGGTGGGAAATATTTGTGGCATTTTGTACCAGAGGAAGCTGCAGAAGGGAGAAGTCATGCTAAGGTCATTGCTGATTATCTGGTGAACTGGCTAAGAGAGAGAGAGAAGCAGACCAGACCCTTTTGGTCAGAGGAGGTGACAGTACTAATGTGAATACTGGCTGGGAGGGAGAAGTAATGCATTATGTGGAGGCCAAGCTTAGCAGGAAGTTGGTGTGGATTGTCTGTGACTTGCACACTGGGGAGCTGTCTCAGACACCTGGTGACTGCAATGGATGGCAAGACATTGAGCAACAACAAGTGGTCTGGGCCCCTAGGTAAGATGTTAGACACTGCCACTGATCTGGAGATCAACCGAAACTTCACGAGGATCACTGTTGGTCCTCCTCTACCACATCTCAGTCAGGAGGTAGTCAAGGACCTCAGCACATACCAATCATATGGCTACAGAATCATCACTGCCATCAGATCGGGAGAGATACCTCAGAGTCTAGCTCTCCTGGAGATTTGGCCAGTCTGTCACAGTAGGTGGGTCACCACGACTCTAAGGTTCTGCAGATTGTGGATTTCCAAGCATGGGCTGAAGGGTAGGAACCTGAAGACTCTGAGGATAATTGTGGAATTCATAGTGGGAGTCTACATGCCAAACTGGTTCAACATCAAATTAAATCACAGCTGGGTGGAGGGTCCCAGGCATGTACTGTACCAGCTGGAGCTGCTCAGAAGTCAGAAGAAGGAGGTGATAGGAATAGTGATGTCTACAGTGAAGATATCAGCCTGGTATGCACACTCAGAGGCTGTGCTCCAGGCCATGCTGTGCAGTGAGGTGGAGGAGGAGAGGAAGGAGGCAGTGAAGAGGATACTGGAAATCAGAGGTGAAGGAGATGAAGACACACAGGTCGGAGATTGCAATGTCGGACTCAGGAAAACTCCTGACATCAACCCAGATCGTATGATAATAAAGAATTTACAGTCTGCAAGACATTATTTATTTGGTGCGTTGTGTCTAATGTTATGCCGTATAAATGTTGTTCGGCCATGTTGAAGTTCATTCATGTATTTACCTGAATTAAACAATGTTATGTTAATAAGTCTTATGTTCTTGTGGTTATTAATTATTGAATAATCTTCAATTTTTGTTGACCTCTTCTCTTTGGAACCATTTAAATTAATTCATTTCATTCATTTATTCTTGACCTACCTATGCCCTATCAACATCTCAGTCAGTCTTCACATAAATGCCCTTACATGTGATTACGTTCATGTTTGTAACTATTGCAATATTCATCTAGCCATTCTGTGAATAGTGAATTGTCCCCTCACCCAAAACACAAGAAAGTGAATGAGAAATGATAAGTTCTCAAAACCATTCAATCATAAGTCAGTCAAAATTATTTCGTGCAATTCTGCAATTAATTTGCACGCTACTGAAAAAAAATATACTCGTGTGTATATATATTAGGGTGGCCCTTAGTTGTATGTGATTTTCTGAAATGAAATATTTTTCATCTCCCAACCTCCAAAGTTGTTCTAATCCATGTAAAAATGCTCTGTGTAAACTTTCAGCTCAATCAGACAATATTAAGATGGCCCCCAAAGGCCCTAAAATTTCAGATTTTAACAATACAGTATTGATATTTTTTCATATAAAACCGTTTTTATCTTCTTTACAGTGTTTTATTCGAAAGAAATATAGAATATGATCGAAAGAGAATTCAATTTACAATAAATTTAGTTATAACCATTATTTACTTAAAACCAAAATTGGACGAGATATTCACGGAAATTGAAAAGTATCTAAGTTGCGTAAAAAAACCGCTTCTGGAAGGTTCTAGAAAGTTCTGCGCCTGCGGCCTATATAAGCGGCGTAATTATTTGTTGTAAATAAAATTCACTTTCGATTATGCTTTGTGATTATTTTCCCAAACAAAGTTTGCAAATTAATTATAAAGGTTTTATATTAGAAATACCAATTATCGGTGAATTTTGAAACTTTAGGGCCTTTGGGGGCCACCTTAATATAGCTCAATTGAGCTGAAATTTTGCACAGAGCACTTTTTTATATATTGGAAGAAGATTAGGGGTTGGGAGCAAGTAATTTCAAAAGTTGAAAAATAAGGGCCACCCTAATATATATATATATATATATTAGTGTAGTGGTTAGCATTTGTTCATCCTTCCACATAATAGAAATTGGTTGGTAGATAAATGGGTACCCTCGCTAGGTACCCAAGTGGTTAAGACAGTGGATTGTTGATCGGGAGGTCATGAGATCGAGTACGAGCGAGGACTGTGCAAGTTCTGTTCACCCGTGATTCGGCGTGGTTCGAATTCCACGCGTTAAACTATAGGTTTATGGTGGAGTGACAAGCTTGACCTTCTTTCAAAATGAACAATTCGGGCGGAAGCAAAACCAAGGTTAAACAAGGTAATATATATATATACACTACGTATATAAATAGTATTCCCGTTATTCTTTATTTTTAATAAGCATTAAAAAATAGTCGATATATACTCCCAGTCAAGGCCACTAATCTTCATTCGTGTGCGGTCCAGTAAATGAAGAGATTAACAGCTTCAGACCTATTTTCCCATTCTATTGCAGCAAAACACAAAAAAATGTTTAACTATTTATGATTGCAAAGTGCTGTTATAAAATGATATGTATATAAATATATATATGCATTACAAAGTAGGCCTCAAACTCCATTCTAATGTACCCACTTTACTTTTTTGCATTCTTTAGGGTAGGCCTACAGAAGGATATCTTTCTCCATATTCCATCTGGACATCCCCAAATGATGTGTTGTTGAGTGTGGGAAAGGGCTGTAGGATGTTCATGGCAGAAGGAAAGGCTGGAAAGGTTCGGAAAGAGAAAGGCCGGGTTATATAATAATGACAAGCATCATTATCTAACTATCAATTACTTAATATTTATTAATTAACTAAGAATAATCATTCCATTCTTGCCTCTATAAGAACAAAAGTATAATTAATGACTTTCTGTGAATTCCCTCATCGGTGCCAGTCTGCAAAAAGTGAGCCGCACATTAATCCCCACTCGCCCCACATTTAAACACTTAACCATTTTTGAATAATATCAGTATTAGAGACCAAAGAAATCAAACTAAAAACTGCAGTAAATTTTATTTCACAAAGTATAAACGTTCTATTTTTCTACAGTTTTAAAGAAATCTGGATCTCAAAAAGTCTTTCTAGAGTTCTGATCTTTTGATTTGGCGAATGGAAGTGTAATTTGTTTACAGTTGTGCAAGAGAATACGTTATGTTCCACGATCCTTATGTAATGATGTCCGTCTATCTTTCAAATGTATAAACGATGTCACATTGTTTATATAGGGCCATTTCTGCCTGTCAGGGTTAAAAAGGGATAACTTGTCATAGATATACACATAGACGTGAACTTTTATCCCTGACACGCAGATTTATAAATAATCTTATAAAGGGAATGTTAAATGTTTTTTATCAGAATTTGAATAAATTTTCTATGCAGTGAATAGAAGGTAATATGAAGTGCAATACCCATTGGTATCTTCTGATCAAAAGAACGAGTAATGAATCGCATTAAAAATTGATTAACCCACATACCAGTTACTTAAGTATATACTAGTATGACTTTTGAGTGAACCTGAGGAAGTCTTTGAATGAAAATAATCCTTAAATAATTCTTGAGGGAGTCTTTAGATAAAAATGAATGTGTTTCTTGTCGTTTGACCTCCGTCGTAAAGGGAAAGGCCATGTGACGGAGGAGACTTACAGCATTACGTGAGATCCGAGCCACGGTTCTCTTTTTACTGTGAACGGAGATGATGGTCACCAATATAACTTCTGAATAGACCCATCGTCGCTTAATTTCGCAAATGAAACGTAATAATACCTAGGATGAAGGGCTTATAAACTCTAAATCAGTCCTAAACATGCCATAATTTATTTATTAGATATAATTATGTTTAATTGCAACAATTTAATTTTAATCATAAATTCATTTTAATAAAGCAAATATTTAATGGGTTTCTATACAAACAGAATTACCAATATAATCATTTTTAATTTTTGAATAATATTTTACCTAATTCTATCCTAAAGAATAAACGAAAGAGGAAATGCGTTGGAAAATAGGAAGTAAAGTTTTAACTTTTATCATAAAAAAGTTTCCCTCACTACACTAAAGTTTTAAGGTCGTTGCGCACATTTCGAGGAAGTTCAGAAAGGCGTTTCCTGATGTTCTTTAGCACTGAGTATTTACACGAATTAAGAGAGATAACTGCGTTCACTTCATTGGTGCAAATTCCATTTTGTTGGTATAATAAAGCGTCGACTTCACAAATTCTGACACTTTTATTCCTAAGTACTGCTCTGCATCACCTTCTTTCTATTTCCTTTATAAAAGTTATTGTTTTTAAAATACTTTTAAATAAAGGTTTTCGTGATTAAAAAAGTGAAAATGATTGTAAAATTAATTTTAATTTTGTCCTCATTTTGTTTTGGGGTGAAAGGTGGTGTATTGTTTGACTCGAAGGAAACCATCAACAGTTGCGTGGTAAGTACATTTCCTATCAACCATAAAAACCATAACCATGAGATTAGTTTTTATTAATGATCAAATAGGTAAATGTATTGTTGTTGAAATAAGAAAAAGTATACATATTTTTGTTTTCAACGTTTTGTTTACCCGATAATATTTTAGGAATAGACACACATACAGATAGACATACAGATTTTAATGAAAATAAGGAAAGAAATACAGGGTGTTCGGAAAGTCACTGTGCACTTATATAATTAATGTTTTTTTATATTTTTATATTTATATTTTTTATATTATTTTTTTATTATTTTATTATTATTTTTTTTAGTTTTCAACACCTTTTATAAGTTCTGATGGTCCCATCCATAACCTCTATCATATATGCAATGTTATACTATTGTATGCTATTAAATAAATATAAGTGCACAGTGACTTTCCGAACACCCTTTATTTTTAATAAAAACAATTTAATATATTTAAGTTTTTCAATAGTGAATATTAATCTTACAATATTGTGTTAAATATAAGATAATAATACAGTCATTGGTGCGCCATTTTTTATTATTATTATTATTATTATTACTACTATTATTATTATTATTATATTTATCGACACTGAACAAACGGTGGTGAAAATAGAGCGTTAAGTTTGATTTGTAGGTCTGGTGTGGGTATGTGGGTATGTGGGTGCAGTCTACTTACTTTTATTATTTTATTAATCAACTTTTATTGTTTTCAAATTTCAAAATCTTCATTTTAGAAATAAATATTAAAATATTACAATTTGTGTCATGTTAAACTATAAAGTAAAGTTGTTCAAAAAATACCGTTTTAAATTTTAATTGTTCCATTTGAAAGAATTAAAATAAAATGAATTGTCCATTTTTCAAATGTTGACAAATTTGGAATAATTTACATTTTGAAAGTGAATATAATTAATTCAAAGTCGAATCTGAAAGGAAATATTTTCCAACGGCTTCTCAGATCGTTTCATAATCAGTTCAGAAAAAGGAACGAATAATTTTGAAGAAACGTTGGTCTGTATGGAGCAATTTAGCTTTTCACTGTACAATAATAATATAATGAACAATTGTTCGCAGGACTTTTTATTTTATTTAATTTGGCCTTTACACATTAGTGTTTAATGGGCTCCCAAATTAGTTAAAAATAGGATAAAATATATAATATATATTGTGATTTCTATGATCATTGAAGTGCATTATAAAAGATGTAAAACTATTAAAGATCAAAGATGTAATCAAAGTGGCACATTTTATTTTCATTTACAAATATAAGAACAAAATCATGAACGTACATTGGATAAGTAAATATTATTTTGTAACTCAAGAAATTCACTCATATCAGACTAGAAATAGATGAAAGCACGTTATTCCTCAATTTAGATTGTGTTCATCTTCAGAAATTACCCATTTTCGATGAACTTAAAATAAGGGATGATTTAAGTGCTGATATAAAAAAAATTTCGTTTAAAAACAAGTTGAAATCTTAATTAATGATGGCATACAGAAAAAGATCGATAATAATGTACAGAAATGTACATTTCTGTATTGTTCATTTCTCGTGTCTAACATTCATTTCTTTGTATTGTATTAGTATCATTTCTATAATAATGACTGTTTTCATAGGTTTCGTATGTACAGCAGTAACTTAAGCT
Organism: Bathynomus jamesi; assembly: GCA_023014485.1. Classification (NCBI taxonomy): domain Eukaryota; kingdom Metazoa; phylum Arthropoda; class Malacostraca; order Isopoda; family Cirolanidae; genus Bathynomus; species Bathynomus jamesi. The sequence continues at coordinate 26,020 of JAJOZX010002907.1, read as the reverse complement.
TGATTTATACTGTACATGTATTTCTACTATTAGTTTCATTGTATATTGATCATAATTTAATGGTGACTTATATATAATGCAATTATCTCTCATTAATTTGAGAACTCAGTAAAGCCGAATGATTAAGGACAAAATTATATAAAATGAATAGACCACTTGACAGTATTATTATATTATTTGTAGTAAAGTATTATTGTAACACAAGAGAAATATTGTAATTTTTATTTTATAAATAAATTTATAAATAAAACTAAATAAAAATATATATTTTCAGAATGACTTTAATGACATCACCGTCACTTAAATTCATTGTCTAATTTTCATCTATTCGTTCGTTTATATATTTTAAATTAATTAATATTTCTTATTCATGATTTATATATTATTAATGAAAACTACCTTTTAACTGATGTTTTATCTTTAATTAACCTGAGATTCCACTAAAGCCAAAAGCTTAAAAGACAAATAAAATAAAATAAATAGTCCAACTGAGAATTACTTATTTTATGTTAAAGAATCATTTCTTCCTTCATCCATTCAAAGACTAATGTGAAATGTTTCATGAAATATCTAATCAATTTTCTAACACTAAACTCTCTAATGTATGAAAGCTGAGTTAATTTAAGTTTTACTTCAAATTTAAATTGATATGAAGAGGTGCTTCACAACATTACTCTCTCCAAACGTTTAACTTTCTGTTTATATCCATTATTTCTTGTAATTGACTTTGTATCCTTATCAAATCACATCCTATATAATTCACATCATAAAACCCATTTATCATTTGAAATTCCTGAAGTAGTCCAACTCTAACTCTACGTTTTGAAATGAATACGTATCTGATTCACCTAAGCTTTATCATAAGTTTTACTTTAAATTTATGTAATTATTTTGGTTGATCTAGCCTCACCATTTCCTAATTTATCAGTGTCTTTTCTCGATTACAGGTTGTGAATACTTAGAGAATTAACTTAGAATTAGCTTACTCTATATCAAGAGTCCGAGGTCTAAGGGAAGGCTCTGGGCCACAGGTTATACTCTTTAATCTTTGGTCTATCCTTATAAGGGAACTTAATAAATACGTGGAACAAACTTACAAATCCTAATGCTTCATAGAATAAATGCACAAATATAATAATTTGATCCTCTTTTCCAGATGTATGTAGGACAAAAGCCCCCTAGGACAAAAGCCCCCTAGGACAAAAGCCCCCTAGGAAAAATAATAATGAGAATTTTTTCATCATTATTTTTATTCTTTATTATTTACAGTTTATGAACACTTCTCTGACTTGTAAAATATTACATTTATTATATCATAAGACTGCAATAAGGAAGGCATTATAAGTATTATACAGTAGCACACATTAACGCTAATATTTCCACAAGGATCGTCATGCCTTATCTAGGCAAAGTCAGCTTTATAATTATTATACAGTAGCACACATTAACACTTGCATTATAAATTTATAGCTCACTATTTTACAGGAGCACAAAATTATTTACACAACCATAAAAATGAACATTGTGAAAGGAACATCATACCATATCTAGGGAAAATCAAACAAATGAAGCACAATATTAAAAAGTTCATTAAGTGTTAAGGTTCATTTAAAGTTCATTTTACTTCCACCTAATGCTGTGACTTATACCATTGAGAAATTCCTCCAAGGTCTTCCTCTCATTCACATAGTCCAGACATAGGTTCTTCAAACGCTGTTGATGCTCCTTTGTGGCACGTTCCTAACCTAACCTAACCTAACCATTCAGGTAGACAAAAGAGTGATCAACTAGAGTGAATCAACATAGACAAAGATTATAATATTTGTTTAGGATTACTTCATAGCACATGAACAATAATATAAAAAATGGAGGCTTTTGTCCTACTTTGCAGTTTAACTGAGGGGGTTTTGTCCTATTTTGTACTTTAACTGAGGGGCTTTTGTCCTACTTTGCACTTTAACTGAGGGGCTTTTGTCCATGGGGGCTTTTGTCCTAGGGGGCTTTTGTCGGGACCCCTTTCCAGATAGCCTATAAATACAAATAAAAAAAGTGAAATGTTGAGTTGAAGTTTCATATATACTATTCCCATTTAGAGTGTATCTTTTCTGATTTACTTGTGTTTCCTCCTTACATGCAGACTCTTTCAGTTCCTGAAGAAGATTTTAAACTTCTTCGCAAGATTTCTGGTCGTTTGGACACGTTCCTGGAGAGGAATCTCGAAGCGGGTCACCAAAATCTCAAGAAAGGTAAAAATCACATTATGACCAACGATTTGTTTCCACCAAATCTTCAACTCACAATATTCACAATAAGTTCATTTCACTATCTTCATAGTATTTAAGCAAAACAAATTATATTTGTTAACTTCTGATATTAATTACAAGTTTATGATGAAAATTACATTTAATTTGAACCACAAACTTTTGTTAATATTTTGGAGAAAGTCATCTAAATTAAACTTTTAAATTTCTAACGTCTTAAAAGCGGATTTAAAGACAAAAGTGAATAAATTTAATTGACTTTTAAAAATAGAATTTTTCTTAATTTCTACAATGACAAAATATAAAGAAAACATTTTTCCCATTAAATTCTTTAAGAACATTATGAAACTTAGATTTTAAAAATATTAAAAAATAACTTTGTATCCTGTAAAGAAAGGAACGTAGAATACAGGGTGTTGATAACATTTTGTTTTCAAATTCAAATCCTTTTAAAATATTAATTAAGTTTTTACAGTGATTCTCTTTGCTGCATTTGAATGAACATTTCACAGAATTTTTTCTTACATAAGGAAAGTTGCCTATATTTCGGACCTAAATATCAGGATTGCTGATGCCATTGTGACTTAAATAGAGGAATGAGAAATATTTTAAAATTAGATTATTTAAAATTTTGAGTTGGAAATAAAATGGGGTTTTGACCCCATTTCTAAGCAGTCAAATGTAAATCTCGAAGAATTTTAGTTAACAATTAACTGACAATTTATTTGTGAAAAGTCTTCTTTTAAATGGAATTTCCGTCACCAATTTGACGGATTAAAGGAATTTGAATGCATATAATATAAAATTACATTAACTTATATATACTCTCATAATAATAATAATAATATTAAAATAATAATAATAATAATATATTATATATTGTGGTAAAAAATTTAGAATACTATTAATTATTAACATAATAATAATAGAGAGAGTTAATAAGGCGGAAATTTGAGTTTCTAATATATTATTTATCATTCATTAATTTACCATTGATTAAGTTATTAATTATTTAGATATAAAGAGAGAATGCATTAAATTCACTGAATTATAATAGGTGGGTTTTAGTAAGAATTGTGGGTAGAGCGGCATCAAGGCTGCTCCGGAAATTAGAATGGTGACACCTCACAATGTTGGTGACTTCTGCTTCATTTACAAAATAATTAAAAATAATTTTAAAATATTGAACATTCGAATATAAATAATTTATTAAATAAATAGATAAAGAGACAATAGACAGTAGATAGATAGAGATAAATGGGTGGATAAATGAATCAAAAAATTCGTATATATCATAAATTAGTGAGATGAGATACGAAGGTAAATATATTGTTTCAATAAAAATTTTTATTGATCAGTTAATGTGATTGATCAATAGGTAATAAATAACACTAGGCAACAAAGATTTTGTTACAGAAGACAAAATAGGTGCTCCTAGCTAATTTCGGTATGCTGATTTCAAATCTATAATTAGATTTTTTCTATCACGTCTAGATTTTGTGTAAAATGCAAATCACTTTTAGTAAAATTTTCTACCACGTCCAGATTTTGGTTTTAATCGGCTTAATGCCAGTAATATGAAACTTGCTTTTCAAGGTTAAAGCAATTTTTTTTGATAACTACATACAAATTCGAACAATTTTGATAAATAAAATTTATCCCGAGTTGGCAACACTGAGTCAAGAGCATAGTAACGGGCAACGGCCCAACGGTCAGTCGCTACGTGACAGTCAAGCAGAACGGTTGTTGAAGCTCTCTGCTGATGAGCAAGTGACAGGTTGTGGTGACTTGTGTGTTTTTATAGCATTTGTTTTGTCCTACGGTGTGTATTTCTTTTTATTTTGCACATCGTAATAATTACTTTCTACGTTTTTTCAGATATGTATGGTAATTCAAATGGCATCAAATAGACTGCTTGTGTAAATCACCCAGACAACTTCTGCTTTTGTCTGTGGACAATATACACCTAAGCCACAACGTAGAAACATAACAACAAAGATTAAACTTGCCTACAAGTGTTATTTTGACTGTAAGTTAGAGACCAACAAAGGCTGGGCACCACATATTTGCTGTGCACAGTGCAATGCAATGTTAATAGCTTGGATGAATGGTAAAAGAAAAGCTATGCCGTCTCAGTCCCATGGTTTGGCGGAGCCGAAAAAATCACTTCAATGATTGTTATTTTGTTTGACAAAGATTGCTGGTTCACAAAGAAAAACAAATCAAAGATCACGTACCCAACTGCGAATCAGCAATGAAACCAGTACCACATGATGAAACAAATCCACCACCAGTTTCACCAGCAACGATAACAGACAGCAGTTCATCTGAAGATTCTGCTAGTGATATAGAAACAGGAAGATGGCATATCTGTCCAGATGCAAATTTTCCCCACATTTGTTAAGTCAAGCGGAGTTAAATGACTTAGTGCGCGATTTGGAATTACAAAGAAAAGGCAGAGTTGCTTGGTTCAAGACTTCAAGAATTTAATCTTCTCCAACCGAACACCAAAGTTTCCCATTTCCGCCATCGCCATTTGCAGTTTTCATCATTTTACTTACAGGAAGAAAACGTTTGTTTCTGCCACGATATCAGTGGTCTGATGCAAGGGATTGGCTGTCGCTATGATCCAAAAGAATGGAGACTGTTCATTGACTCTAGTAAAGCTAGCCTTAAAGCTGTATTACTGCACAACGGCAATGAAAAAACCTTCAATACCTGTAGCACATGCCACTGGCCTTAATGAGACTTATGAATCGATGAAACTGCTGCTAAGACTCATCAAATATAAGGACCACACATGAATATTTGTGGCGACCTTAAAGTTGTATCATTACTTCTTGGGTTACAGTTGGGCTACACAAAGCATATGTGCTTTTGTGTCTATGGAACAGCAGAGATGACAAGAACCACTACAAAAAACATGATGGCCATCTAGAACTGAACATGTTGTTGGTAAATACAATGTGAAACACCCAGCACTTATTGACCCTCAGAAAGTACATCTTCCACCACTTCACATTAAACTTGGCCTTATGAAAAATTTCGTGAAGGGTATGGATCATCAAGGTAGTGGTTTCCAATATTTAAAGGATAAATTCAAAGGAATATTGACAGATGCTAAGCTAGAAGCTGGAGTTTTCACTGGACCACAGATCCGCAGTGTCATCCAAGACTCATCGTTTCCATCTAACCTAAATAGAATGAACTAGGAGCATGGGACATCTTTCGTTGAAGTTGTCAAAAATTTTCTTGGAAACCACAAAGCTTGAAAACCACCGTAAACTCGTAGAAAACATGCTTAAATCTTATGAAATAATGGGATGCAGAATGTCTTTGAAAATTCATTTTTTACATTCTCATCTTGACTTCTTCCCGGCCAACTTTGGGGCTGTAAGTGACGAGCATGGTGAGCGCTTCCACCAACAGATCTCAGTTATGGAAAACAGATACCAAGGTAATTTCAACCCAAATATGATGGGAGATTATTGTTAGTTCCTGCAGAAGGAGAGCTCGTCATCCTACAAGCGACAAAGGAAGAGGACACACCAAAGTTTCACTTAAGACAGGAATGCCTTTCAGTAGTAACAACAAAATAGTAACGCGCTTTGGGTGGATGGTTGGGCGCAGGGGTGGTAACTCCGCCAGCGGAATTCCGCTGTCTGTCTTAAGCCAGAATAAAGGAGGAAAGACATCCCTGTTCACTAATTATTTAAGTATGCTTAACAAAAACGTGGCACGGAAAAGTAGCTTAGACGGCTTTCGTAATAGAAGCGGGTGAGAAAAAAAATGAAAAATAGGGGTTTTCGGTTACACAAAATCTGGACGTGATAGAGAAATTTTGATATCAGATCTGAAATCAGCATCACCGCTTTAGTAGGAATCAGTAGTCACGTGTCTGTAACAAAAAAAAGTTGAAATTTGTTGCCTAGTGTAATTTATAAGTATGTTAATCTAAAATGTTTAGTTAAAAAGATTAATATTGGAATTAAATATAAATTTAACAAAATATTAAAATAAAGATAAATTAACAAAGTGAACTGAAGTATGAATAGAGTTAATTACTTAAACAATCAATAATTACATATTAAAGTCAATAAAATGAAAGAATAAATAAAACCTTGAATAAATGAATACGATTCATTTACATAATATTAAAACAAAATATTACATTTAAACAGAAAATATATGATAAAACAGACAGACAGAGAGATACACACACACTCACACACACACACACAGGGTACAGAGCGACAGAAACACAGACAGAGACAGAAAGAAATTAAATGACAAATGTTTGAACGATTACTTCCCACTTTGTCATTTCCATTCCCAGTTTTGGTCCTCAAATAAAAATGGCGAAATGTCAAAAATCTATATTTTGACAAAGCCTGTCTTAATTGAGGCAATAATGTTTACGTCGCTGAAATGGCACCAAATTGGAATGGCTAATATTTCCTCATCTAACTTACTTCAATCAATCACAACCTAACCTAACATTAGCCTAACAAATCACAACCTAACTTATCGTAACCTAACCAGTTTTAAACTTACCCAGACCAAAGTCGAAAAGGGTGCTGTTAAGTGTGCGGTCTACCTACGATTGGTTAGGTTTAATCATGACATTTTCGTTAAAACTAACGAAAATATCATGACTAAACCTAACCAATCGTCAAGGACGATTGACAATGGGATGTAAACAAACAATTAGTAAACAAGATAAGAAGCTATAATTAAAAGGTAGACCGCCAATCGTAGGTAGACCGCACACTTAACCAGCACCGTAGAAAAGGACGTGGATGGGAATGAAAATGACATGAAATGGGAATGGCATAAATTGGGAATTGCCCCGAATTTTAGTTGCTCTAATCCAAACCCGGTGCTACTGCAGTATGCGGTCTACCTACGATTCGGCGGTCTACCTTTTAATTATAGCTTCTTATCTTGTTTACTAATTGTTTGTTTACATCCCATTGTCAATCGCTCTTGACGATTGGTTAGGTTTAGTCATGATATTTTCGTTAGTTTTAACGAAAATATCATGATTAAACCTAACCAATCGTAGGTAGACCGCATACTACAGTAGCACCCAAAACCCTTTCTACATTATCAATATCTTTTCTAAAATATAGGCTGTCTACCTTAGAGATTGGACAAAGGGTAGGCCTACTGTATGTCAAGAGGTCTAGGTTTATGGTGGGGTCAGGGTCATAGGCGAGTTTTTAATCTTGAAAGACTTTGCTAGCCAAAGCCTTAACAAATTTCTTAGCAAATTTCCTTTTATAGTATTGGTATCATAGCTTCAATAATGACTTTGTATTTGTTTTAGATCTATAATAATAACAAATTAGATGGAGCAAGTGTAGTTTACGTCCCCAACGCAAAAAGGGATACAAACTACACTCGGTCAAAGTTGGGGAACGTAAACTACACTAGGATCTTACGGAGACATTTTTTAAATAAATCCATCAAATAAAACGTTAAAATAACGAAATATAACGACTTAACCTAACCAATCGTCAATTTATATATAATATATATATATATATATAATTGGGAACGCAAACTACTCTAGGATAATGTAGGGGAATGTAAACTACACTACGATAATGTAGGGGAGGAACGTAAACTACACGAGGCATCACAGGGGGACGGGATCACCTGAAGATCCATCATCCCGGCCTTTTTTAGTTAGCTTTATAAGTCTAACTAAGGAAAATATCACGACGTAACCTAACCAATCGTTAGGTCAACTGTACGCCCTTGACGATTGGTTTGGTTAGGTTGTGATATTTTCGTTAGTTAGACTTGTAAAGCTATCTAAAAGAGGCTCGGTGACGGATCTTCAGGTGGTCCGGGATACGTAAACTACACTTGCTCCAATTAGATTAATATATATTCTATAATTATTAATTCTTATTAAGGTTTTATATAATATTAATAATAACTTATTCTTAATTAAAAGTCAGTAAAGCTTAAACATTAAGGGCCAAATTAAATTAAATAAATAGTCGAATTTCACAGTTATATATTTTATGTTAAAATCATTGGTGCTACTATAGCGTGATTCCTACCGGTGACTTCGATACTATAGGGTGATTCCTACCCGTTTTGGTTCGAAACTACAGTACTGTAGAGTGTGATTCCTATCCAAGGTATAAATGAAAATATAATAAATATAAAATGCTATTTATTATTCAATTTTATTTATTTAAAAAATAGTTTCGGTGCTACTATAGTATGTGGTCTACCTACGATTGGTTAGATTTAGTCACGATATTTTCGTTAAAACTAACGAAAATATCATGACTAAACCTAACCAATCGTCAAGGGCGATGGACATTGGAATGTAAACAAGCAATTAGTAAACAAGGTAAGAAGCTATAATTAAAAGGTAGACCGCCGAATCGAGGTAGGAATCACGCTATAGTAGCACCAAATCATTTTAACAACCAAAAATGTAAAATCGGAAAAATTGTATTTATTTTTCAATAAAAGATTTTTGAATTCAATTAATTTCAATTCAAAATTAATAAATGCATGAAAGACACCTTGAAGACTTAAACCTACATTGAATAAATGAATAATGCACAAATATAATAATTGTTTTCTCCTCTTTTCAAGATAGCTTATAAACAGGAACACTAAATGAGCTAAGTCACAACTTCGAGGTTTTTTAAACCACAATGCGCATGCGTCAGGTGCAAAGAATAGAAAACTAACTTATTATACAAATGAAATGTTTAATATCTGTCTTTATATGCAGTATATAAAAATTTAACATAAACTCATTTTTAAAATATTTGTCCTACTAAGCAAACATTTCAAAAGAGCTATTATTCCTTTGATAAAGCTAAGGTCATTATGAAATGTCGAGTAGACATTCCAAATATACAGGGTGTCCCAGAAGTATGGACTCATAGGGAAAATAGACATTATATTTTTAAATTGAAACAAACACATTTCTAATGTCAGTTTTACATATTTCAGGAAAGAAAATACCCTGATGGCTCAGTATACCAATGAATAGAAGGTGGAACTGATATCGCTACATGTTTCCGGAAAAAGCCAGAGAGAGGCATGTTCGTGAAATAACTGACATGCCTGCTTCTGGCTTTTTCGGAAACATGTTGCAATACCAGTTCCACCTTCTCTTCATTGGTATACTGAGCCATCAGGGTATTTTCTTCCTGAAATATGTAAAACTGACATTAGAAAGGTGTTTGTTTCACTTTAAAAATATAATGTCTATTTTCTCTACGAGTCCAGACTTCTGGGACACCCAAAATATAACCAAACCTTTAGTACCATTTAGGGAGGGGTTTTCTACCTGGGTACGCATATGTTATTTTATTGTACAGGGTGTTTCAGGTCGGCCCTAGAAATATGGAAATTTGAAATTGGCGGAATTACTGTGACAAACTTTAACTACAAAATACTCAATACAAACTACAAATTCTACCAATTTCCATACTTCTAGGGTCGACCTGAAGCACCCTGTATTTGTAGAGTTATGAACATTAATACAACATAACTGAATGTCATCCTTGTATGTTCTATGAATTCACCCTTTCAGGGGTACATGCGTAGCACCGACAATGTAAAAGGGGTTCGGTATGCGGTAGACGAAAGGTTGAAAACCCTGAATTAGAGAATGAGTAGAAACCTGCCGTCCGCGGGCATAATGTGTAATTAAATTAGTGTAACTTAATTGCAGGAAAGTAATGAATTAGTGACTTTTGTATTTTTTACTTTTTCAGGAATTTGTTTGAACAGACCGTAACAAATATCAAATATTGGTGGATTATTTTAGTCAAAGTTGTTTGTCCTTACTTAGTATAAACCTAAACTGCAATTAAATAGGACTTACAACCTCTTATTAATTCAATTCAATTTATTTAAATTTATTCAAGAAAAAGTTTCGATACGTTAGAATTTTATTTTATTTCAGTTTTATCCGCATTTGGCGTGACAAAGATGTAGTGGTGAAGGTGGATCCAGAAGCCCCCTTCAAAACGTCCTTCTGCAACACCAATTGACTTTGCATCAGGATATGAAACGCATGTTTTTGGAAATAAAGAATCTCTTCCTCGGATTAAGATCCCCAAACTTTATTCCTAAAGCAAACAAGTAATTCTATTTCGATCATCAAATTCCTCAATAATGAAAACAGAAGATAAGATTAGAATATATTTGTGATTTTTATATGAAATTCAATCTTATCGAAATCTCCATTTTGAACGTTCATTCTGAATAACTTTTATGAGGAATTTGATTTCTCATCTTAATTCGTTAATAGTTCTTCTCATGGTTAGTTAGTATCATTTCGTGATGAACTATTTTTGAATGGAAATTTTCATTTTTCATTATTTTAAGTATTTATTTTTACATCATCTTCTCCCTACATTATAAAATGCCTATTTTTTCATTATTAATTTTCAATAATTCATTTTAATTCAAGTAATAGTTGGCAACAATATACAAAAATGTACATTTAATTATTGTAAATACGTTAATGATATATTTTTTTTTCCAAAGCGACCTTTTTAGCTTCGGTTCTTTTGGAAGCTCAATTTCAAAAACATCAACTTGAAACCTAATTTAAAATCGATAACTCAAGACAAAACTAACTCAAGGTTAGTTACTTTCTTTTAAATATGTTTTTAATATTAATTACCAATTACCAATCTATGTTACTAGAAATATCATTAAAATGTTACTTTTTCGTCACCAATTTAGTTAATTTAATAATGAAATTTATTTAAATGTATTTACATTATATTAGTTAAGCTCATATATTGATTTCTCATTTGATTCAGTCAGAAGACCTCAGGAGGATGGGGCATCTCACCCTACTTCGGCTATCGACATTTCTACATGCCCACAGATTCAACGTTTCGGTTAGTTTAAGTTTAAACAAGATTAACTCAATTTTACGATCATCAAGTTCTAAAGCTTAATTTCATTAGGAAAAATAACACATAATTATTTTACTTTTGTAAAATGCAGACAACTAATAATGGCGGACACATGAGACGAACTAAATCAAATTCAATAATAAAATATTCTTCGTTTTCAGCGAAGATTTAATAATTTTAATCTTAAAATTAATTAAAGAATAAAATACATTTTGTGAAATTTTAATACTTTTTATGTATACATTCCTTTCATTTGTTCTTCCTAAGACCTACTGATTGCTCCGAAATTCTCGTCGCAGGAGATACGAAAAGTGGAATTTACCAGATATATCCATTCAGGTAAAACGGTGACTTTCTACTGCATTAACATCACCTTTATTCATTTCATTAAATTTCCATTTCATTCTTTATGCCTTTCGAGGGATTTCACTGTTTACTACTGAGCCCTTAAGTTCTCCTTAACGCTTTGATAACATCATTTAATTAATTGGCGTCATACTTTGTGGGTGTGTTTCAATTACCAAGAATGAAATAATGCATTACATTTTGAAATTGTTTTGAAAGAATCAATTGTTCAAAATCCGTGTTTATAGTAAAGGAGATTTGACTATGACCTATTATTTGTTTCTAGATGTCAATGTAGCCGCCCTGTGCATGTATATTGTGACATGGAAACCGACGGAGGTGGATGGACTGTTTTCCTTTCCCGAGTCAATGTGTCGAAGCCAATTAACTTCACTCGGAACTGGGCCGATTACAAGAAGGGATTCGGAATGCCAGGCGAAGAGCATTGGTTAGGTGAGAAGTGAGAGCTTCTTGGCTTTGTTCAGTCTCATCGACTAGATTTAAATGGATTCATTGATTTTGCTCTCACCAGTTCTGAGAAGGGAAAGGAGAAGAGTAAACAGTCCGTTATACGTAATTTCTTCAATTGATGATTCTTTATTTACTTAGTTGGTGTTATATTCTTCATCCCAATTATCTCTCAGTATATGATTCCCATTATCAATAGATTTTGTTTTACATTATCGAATGTTTGTAATAGATATTATAGTTTTTTTTATAGTTACTCTCTTTAATAGTTATATAAGAGTTTGGTCATTTATTTACCTCAAGATGACACCACAAATTTTGCATCCTTGCTTATTTCGTTTTATTTTAATTACAATTACAGGTCTGAATCATTTTTAAATTTTCTTTAAATAAACTTTTTTGTCAAATAGTTAAGTTAATCATAATTATTTTAATCAATTATTATCACAAGGAAATGAAAACGTGCATATTTTATCTCACCATCGGAACTACATTCTGAGGAAGGAAGTCAAAGATGGATTCGGGAGAGAAATTTGGGGCGAGTGGAATGTGTTCAAAGTGGACTCGGAGGAAATGAAGTAACAGTTTTATTCTTTATTATTATTTTTATATGAATGATAGTTTGAACCACTCTAGAAATGATATTATGAATGCATTTTCAAGTTCATCTATCTTTAAAGGAATTAAGACCTCAAAACATGAATGAAGTCTTCAAATTTTGATGTTCGCATTCTCAAAGTTTGAATGAAAATCATTTCATTATATTTGATTTGAAGATTACTGTATGTATTAATATGGTAAAAAGTTTAATTATTTTTATATGAGCGAGAGATTTTGAGCCATTATATAAATACACGCTTTGACAAGGAAGCATGATTGATTCTCTTTTCATTTTTACAATGAAGTGAAAGTCTGCTGAAACGTAAATGAAGGAAAATCTAGAAGTTTTTAATAAAATTTTGTGTAAATAAGTTAGGTTTTCACAAAAATTCTAGTGTTTAGTGAATGTAAAGTACAAAAGTTTTTGGTTATAAAATGAAAATTATTTTAATGTATTCATACAATTAAAGAGAACTCAATTATATATAAATTTATTATTGTACTTGGTTGAGAATGGTACAGTAATTGTTTAAAGGAATTTCTTCAATTACACTTTTCATTAATAACACCGGCCAACAAGTATTTTTCACCAGATATAATTATGGGTGGGCTAGATAGATGTTGGGACGCTGATTTCAAATCTGTTTTCAGTTTTCCTCTAGCACGTCTAGTTTTCAAGATGAGACTGATCATAATATATATAATTATATAAATATAAATATAATATAATCTATATATAATATATATAATATGCATATATATATATATAATATGTATAATATGTATAATACTATACATACAATATATAATATACGTCCTCTATACATGTAGCGGAGTATTTTGTCGTTGCAGCTTAGGTGTAGGTTTTTGCTTTAACGTTTCTATACCCTCATATATGGCATTTTGTTGTTTCAGCTTTCCGCAGGTTGTCTTGTGGTATTTTAGGTGAGAGCAGTTGCTGACCACAAATTTGAAAATGTTGCACATGTACACTCTTTTATTCTTTGGCATAACAGTCACATGTCTAGTTGTGTGTTGTGTTTTGTTTTGTGTCGACCACTTACACATTTTATTTTTTAGGCGATTTACATCAACCCACTCATCGATCATCATGCCTCGAAAGTGTAAAAATCACCACGACAATTTCTGTTACGTTCGCGACTAAATCACAACAGCGTACAATCACGCTGGATCTTTGGAAAACTTACTGGTTATACTTCGGCTGTCCACTAGGCGACCAAGCTAAAGCATGCGCGCCATATGTTTTCTGTACCACTTGTTCGAATGGATTACGTGACTGGTTGAACCAAAGGAAAAAGTCGATGCCGTTCGCTATACCTATGATATGGAGGGAGCTGAGAGAAAATCATAGCGATTGTTACTTTTGCAATATTAACATAAGTGGATTCTCTGTGAAAAACAAGCATAACATCGTTTATCCGACTGTAGACTCCGCAATCAGACCGATCCCTCACGCTGACACGACGACACGATGCCAATTCCGGTACCTCCACAGCATGGACTCAATTCTTTAGAAGATGAAAGGGAATCCGACAAAGGTGCGATTGGCGGAGATGCAGCACCTTCAGCCGATCTTGACTACACACCTTACGAAGAGCAATCGGAGCTGGAGAGGCTTACCCAAAATGTGTTGAATGACCTCATTAGAGACCTAGCCCTCTCCAAAGAGGAATCAGAACTTCTCTCCTGGAGACTCAAGCAGAAACACTTACTTGAGAAGAATGTCTGAGTGTATCACTATCGAAAACGAAACCATGATTTGGCGACATTCTTTACAGAAAACGGTCCGCTCTGCTATTGCCATGATATCAATGCACTTTTCGAGAACTTGTCACAGGTACACACACCATCTGAGTGGTTTCTCTTCATTGATTCCTCACAGCGAAGCTTGAAAGCGGTTTTCCTGCATAATGGGACTTAAAGCTATCCATCCCGATTGCCAACTCATCTAAAGGAGACGTACGATAACATGAATATACTACTCGAATCAATCCAATACAGCACTCAAAGGAATATATGTGATCTCAAAGTCATTGGTATGTTAATGGCATGCAAGGACGATTCACGAAATACTGTTGTTTCCTATGCCTATGGGACAGCCGTGATACCGCGGATCATTACATCAGACGTCACTGGCATCAAAGAAGCACATACGAGCCAGGAACAGGCAGTGTCCAGTGTGTTCCTTTAGTGATCCAAAGAAGATTTTCCTGCCACCTCTCCACATTAAGCTCGGCTTAATGAAAAATTTTGAAAGCAATGGGTAAGACGAATTCGAAAGGGTTTCGGTACTTTGTTGAGAAATTTGCAAACATCAGTGCTGTGAAATTGAAGGAGGGAATCTTTGTGGGGCCCCAAATCAGGGAGGTTCTACAGGATGAAGGCAGGATGAAGGCTCCCGCATACAAAGATGGAGTTCAGAAACTGCTCGATGCATATCAAGAAATGGGCTGTCGCATGTCCTTGAAAATACATTTTTTACATTCACATCTAGATTTCTTTCCCGAAAACCTTGGCGCGGTGAGTGACGAACAGAGTGAACGCTTCCATTAAGACATCCAGTCAATGGGAAATCGTTACCAAGGTTTCTGGAACGAAAGTATAAGGTTGTAACATATATTCTGCTCGATTTTTAGTTCATTCAGAACAAAAATTAAATGACTTATAAGGACAAATTTGCTCGAATTTTTAGTTTATTCACAACAAAAATTAAATGACTAATGACAAATTAATCATCAATTTAATTCCCTTCTTTTTTTATAACCTCCTCCCTGTAGAAAAGTTTTTTTATGCCACGTTCGAAGAAATCCCTTGGTTTCGAGTTAAAAAAAAGCGATAACTTCGTTTTCGATAGCTCGCCACGATTGCAACTTTTGTCCTTCTAGGTGGTGTTGCAGACTTCTGAATAAATGGTAGTCTGGTGCGATGTCCGGAGAATAAGGGGATGAGGTATTTTTTACCAACCAAATGCCTCCAATTGGGCAGCGGTGATTCGAGCAGTGTGAGGCGCGCGTTATCCTGGTGGAATAGAACACCTCTTGCGATTAATTAATGCAGGACGTTTTTCTTGTAATGCCATCTTCAATCGTTAGAGTTGTTGGCAGTAGACTTCAGCTGTGATTGTTTGGTATCTGGCAGAAGCTCAAAATGAATAATTCCTTGCATATCCCATCAAACGCATAGCAAAATTTTCTTTGGATGGGGTCCATTCCTTGGCTGAGGTTCAAGCTTTGTTTCACGGCTAAGCCACTGATGTCGCCGCTTAATATTGTTATAGAGGACCCATTTTTCATCCCCAGTGACGATCCGATTCAAAACGGTTCCTGCAGTTGGCGAGAATGCAGTGATGTGCAAATACGGATTCGATGTTCAAGATTCGCTTGTGACAAATCATGCGGAACCCATTTTCCAACCTTCACTACTTTTCCTAACAGCTTCAAATGACGATGAATGGTCATATGGCTAACGCCGAGTTGCAGGCCAAGTTCTCTTACAGTTACCGTTGGGTTTTCCTCCACTGTTGCTTTCAGCAACTCTTCATCTAACTCATTTGGTCGTCCTGTTCGTTGATATATAATCTTTCAGACTGAAGTCTCCATTTCTTAACTTCTCAAACCATCTCCTACACATCCATTCGCTCACATCATTTCCATAAACTCTTTGAATTTTTCTTGCGGATTCACTAGCTTTAGATCCTTTATGGAATTCATACAGCATCACATGTCGAATATGCTCTTTCGTGGGCTCCATGTTTTTTCAATTACTGTAATATCGTAGGGGTGGCGTTGTAACTATATGAAAAACACCAGAGAAAATATTCATTAGCCTAATCCTACACTAACCTAAGTCATACTGTGTCATTCTGTATCGTGATACAACATGTGCGAACCTGTCGCCGAGCGTATTTTGCAACATTTCTAAAACTATTTCACATTATCTTGAGGTTATTCTATTATCTATCCTCCGTTTTCTAATCGAGCAGAATTTATGTTACAACCTGATATGCTGGCAGACTAATGCTGGATGTTGTACCGCGACAATCCGGACAAGGTTTACAAAAGAAAATCATACTCTCAACATTTTTAGGTTGGTGTACATTTCTTTTTATGAATAAAGTTGTACTTTTACGATAAATTGTGCTGAAATTAACACAGTCATATTTCGATAACTAGATGTGGTAGAGGAAAACTGTAAACAGATTTGGAATCACTCACGTACAAAACTGGTCTAGAAACGTGTGTATACATCTTTGATGAGAGAAAAAAGTTCGATTTTGTCGACCAGTGTAATTTCCCAAATTATATTAAATTTATGAAGATCTGTTCCACAATCGGTCAGTGACTTATTCACAACTTTAGCCACTTGAATCACAGTAATGATTCATTCAGTTTCTTTTTATTGAAGCAGCTATCTTTCCAAATGTGGAAACCACTTACCTATCAGAAGCGATGCAGTTCTTCTAAAATTGAACGATTGGAAGTAGAAGTGATTCAAGTGCATACAGAACGTTAAAATTCCAGACGTGATATGTGAGTCACCTTTGATCACGGCTTTCTTCTTCCCACAAAGAGGGAGTTTAGTCAGTGAGTCACTTCGCTGGAACGCACTCGTTGTGCGGAGTACGGCTTCAAGTACTTCGGTCACCAAAATCGGTAAAAGTTACCAAAAAAGTTACCAAAAATCGATTAAAGAGGCATTTGAATTACTTTCAATTCAAACCGTCCAATTGTTGAAGTGGGAAGCATATTTCCACTGTTCGCAAATATATGAATTTTAAATTTTAAGAACTTCATAATATTTAAATCTTTCCACTTTTGTTCTTGTCTCTGTAATTTACGGTAAGTAGAGAACAGCCTCAATGTCTCTCTTATCCCTTTAAGGACGAGTCCGCAACATATGCGGTCACTCTTGTTACCAAAACGTTTTATTGTTATTCAAAACTAAATATTTTAGTAACTAGTCACTGAAATGATACACATTTTGGGTTCCTCTCCCAACAACATGTAGAAACATTTATAGAAACGAGGCATTGTAGTACAATTTATATTATTATTTCTGGTGGACCTTAAGGTACCATCCGTCGTTGAAGGGCTCATGGAGCTGAAGACTCTGATGTGACATTTAAATTTCTCTTCAGATACAAACTTACGGCAACCAATTACAATGCTAAAAGTACGGCCTCTGATTCCTTCAGCTTCGTGAATGGCCTCTATTTCTCGACATTTGACATGGACAACGATAAAGCTGGTGTGTCTCATTTTAACTTATTGTTTTTTATTAATTTTTATAGGTTTAAGCCATAACTATATTAAGGTTTTTAGATATTATTTACTTTTAATACATAATAAAGCTAATGAAATAAAATTAACAGGCCTTGTCTTCTTTACACTCCCTTCATGTAATATATATTTTAATCTTAATACAAATATTTTACTGCCAATAGCAAAGTCCAACTGCGCTGAGAATAAAGGAGGGTGGTGGTACAAAACTGTCACAACAACAATCCAACAGGTCTTCAGGCAAAGAAAGATAGCACAGGAATACAAATAAGCCCTTGGTCAAAACTGGATAGCACCACACGGTTGCAACATGGCTTCAACTTAAAATTCGACCACAGATTTGCAGTAACTCAATTTCAGTCGCCAAACTGAATACACACAACTGTGCTTTCAACTAAAATCTCTGTTGGCCAAATGGGATATTTTGTTTCCAATATGGTATGACGTCATAAACTATATTTTTGAATTATATCTCAAAATTCTAGATTTAAATTGTAATTAAAGAACAACGTGAAGAGTTCGTTAAACTGAGGCCTAAATGCAAAAACAATTCTTTCTTTATTATTTTGTAAAGAAAATCCTATTGCAAATTATATTTTAAACATATGTTTAGAGTTTGCTTGTTTTACAAATCCTGGAAAGCTTAACATTACAATTATTAAAAATGTAATATTGTATACATAATACAGTATATTATATTTTTATGAACAATTAAACTTTAATTTCATTACTACTCACTAACTTTTCTACAACAATAGTTTTCTGTATCACATAAACTAATTATTATTAAAACTATTATTGAAACTATTTTTTTCCTAAACACAATTTAAATGTTTGCAATGACATCGTGATATTTACATGGAAAATATGGAGCACTATCAAATGTATTCCTACTCTTTCCTTATGTTTTATTCACACCGATCATCTTGATCCAATAGAATAGGGGACAGCATGGGTGAAAGGTACTGTGAACACTGAAAAAATTTGAAACTGAGACAAAAGAAAGGAAATCAGTGATCGTCTTCCCTCTTCCTAAAAGTACATAATCCCTATCCTCCTTTTCAATCTCATGTCTTCTGTCCGCAGCATTTTAAATATGTTGATATTGTCTTGCTTTTTACTTAGATATGATCCAGACTTAAAAATGAGCTTCTCAAGCTCAAACGACCCATTTAATACCTGACATGTCCTCCTTTTGCCGGATGTCTGTTAACCCTACCCCTATAAGAAGTGCACACTTTGAGTCCTACCTTTTGTAGTTTTTAAGTTGGTATAAAACAACCAAAAACTTTGGTGACAATAATAAAATGAAAAATGTTTGTCAGTTAATTCGATACTCACAACAACTCTTTATACCAGCTCGTTTCAGAATGAACAATTGAGACTTATAATGAAAGCAAATGAATGAAATGAGAACCATATTTTCCTCTTTTTCCAACATCAATATAATCAGGATGTTGGAATTGGCAGCCTTTATTTTAAAACGTTCTTTTTAAATTGCTCTCATTGTATGACTGGAACAAATTATGTTCAATTTGGGTACTATAAAAGCAAAATTCACACTTCATTAAAACCTGTATTTTCATTTTTCTTAATTTGATAAGAATTACCATTAAAACTGAAATATCATCTACATGATTTTAAAGTCAGTATATTAAAATACGATAAACAACAATTAATTTAATAAGTTTAAAACTGTATCAATCAAATAAGTTTACATAATAAAAGTAGTTTTCAGAAAAATATTTGGGGGAGGATTCAATAAAGCGCTTTTTCAACATTTATCACATTAAATTACACCAATTTTCAATTCGAAAAAAGTAAAAGGTAAATTAACAAATTCCAAAATTATCGTAGATAATTCTTAAATTTTAGAAATAAATGAATGAATCTCTCCACTTTAAGATTGTTCCTCTTTAGTGGCAATTTGTGTTGCAGTTTGTGGTAAAGTGTGAAACAGAATCCTTCATGTTCCATGATCATTGTATGATGATGATGTCTATCTCTCATTCTGATGTACAAACAACGTCAAAATGGCTATACTCGGTCAATTCTATATTATCTAGCAACACACATTTCAAATGTTTTGAAACCGAGTTCGAATAAATTTTTATACAGTGACTTGAAAATAATACGAAGTGCACTGCCCATGGTATGGTTTAATCCAAAGGCGAATAATGAATCACAATAAAACTTGATTACCCAACATAAGAATGACTTTTGATATATTCTTATGACTTATGGTTTGTTGGAGATCATGAAAAATAATAATGCTCGTGTCATTTAACCTCCTCCGTAATGACAAGGGGAAATAGCGCCCCATGCAAACGCATGTATTCGGCGCCTCTCCCCCTCTCCTGTGTTTTAGTGTGGTCTCAACGAAGGATTCAAGAATTGTGAGGTATACAAATTTCAACATTTTAATTGGATTAAATTTGTTTACAATTTACATTTTAAAGCCACAAACATTAGAGAAACATTCAAAAGGAGACTCTTCGTGTCTTAGCCACCGCAAATTCTGATATCGCATGTGACAAGTCTATGCTGTAAAACAACAGGATGGAAAACGATGAGAGCCTGTCACGCCAATTGTCGATGGCAGATAAATCCTTGTGAATTTCAACTTCGAGATGCTCCGCTCGCCATTCACCACTTAGAAGGGCATCCTGAGTGATATCCTGGTGTTTGGGAAGGTTGTCACAACTTTTATTGTTTAAAATAAATTGAAGAAGTTGTTGAGGAGGTTAAGAGATGGCTACAGTGGAACCCAGCGGAACCCAGCGGAACCCAGCGGACTTTTACCAGCAACGATTAAAGGCCCTTGTTTCGAGGCGGAGGAAAGCCGTAGAAAAGGATGGGAACTATGTGGAAAAATAAAAACTTGTAAAAAAGGTATGTAACTACTTGTGTAATAAATTTCGGGAACTTACAAGAAAACTAGGAAAGAAAAAAAATGGTGGGGCAAAATATATTGAGTGGCCCTCGTATATATATATATATATATATATATATGTATATATAACTTTGGTTTTCTTCCGCCCGAATTGTTCATTCTGACGAAGGGCAAGCTTTTCACTCCACCTTAGATCTACAGTTTAACGTGGAATCCGAACCACGCCCCACCAGCAGTCCAGCGTCTAGACCACCCAGAGTACCCATTTATTTACCAACAACTTTATTTATTATGTGGAAGGATGAACAGCTCGGTTCTGCTGCGACCCGTCTGCCGTCACCGGGCCTAGATCCAGGGGCCAGTGGATTCGTACTGAGCGACGCTAACCACTACTCCAGTCAATATATATATATATATATATATATATATATATATATATATATATATCAGAAAAATATTAAATTATAAACAGCAAAGTATCGATGTCGTCATGCAGGAACTAATCGAGAAGCATACAGAAAAAGAAGAAGACGACGCTATAGAAGCGATAAAGGCTAACTCAAAGTACTTCAATAATTTCGCAAAAAGAAAGTCGAAAAACCATGCGACTATCGGACCTTTAAAAAATGAGAACAGTGATTTATCTGATCATCTAACAGAAGGATCTGAAATATTAAGAGCTCAGTACGAATCATCTTTCAGTATCCCAAAAACTGACAAATTGATATGCGATAGAAACGCGTTCTTTGAAGAAGAACCACAAGGGGAAAGTATAACGGATTTCGACTTTACGACGGATGATATTACACAAGTCATAGGGAAACTAAAAACACACTCAGCGGCAGGACCGGATAAATGGAATGCCACACTGATCAAAAACTGTAAGAATGCAATCGCTGAGCCCCTATACGGGATATGGAGACGATCACTAGACACGGGAGAAATATCGGGCATACTGAAGAACGCAAATATAGTCCCAATATATAAAGGAGGAGATCGATCTGAGGCCAAAAACTATAGACCAGTATCGCTTACATCCCATTTCACTAAAATATTTGAAAGAATAATTAGACAGAAAATCTATGATTTTTTTGAAACTCGGAAAAAATTCAATGATAACCAACACGGGTTTCGGTCAGGCAGATCATGCCTATCACAACTAATGGAACACTACAACAACATTATTGATTCACTTGAAAGTAATGAAAACTATCATGTACTATACACAGACTTTGCTAAAGCGTTCGACAAGTGTGACCACGGAATCATAATACATAAACTGAAATATATGGGAATAACAGGAAAAGTAGGGAAATGGATATATAATTTCCTTAGTGAGCGGTGGCAAGTCGTTACGGTACAAGGAGTATCTTCATCAGAATCAGAGGTCCTCAGCTCGGTACCACAAGGAACAGTATTAGCTCCACAACTTTTCATAATCATGCTAACTGACATAGATGAGGACGTTACCAGAGACAGCACAATAACATCCTTTGCGGATGACACAAAGATCAGTAGAAAATAAGAAACCCAGAAGACATAGGATCTCTACAAACCGACATAAACAGAATCTACAAGTGGACGGATAACAACAATATGAAGTTTAACACCGAGAAATTTCAGCTATTACGGTACGGAAAAAGAGAAGACTTAAAATCTATGGAATATTATACCCCAAATGGACAGGAAATTCAGAGAAATTCCAGAGCAAAAGATTTAGGGGTTGTAATGACAGATGATGCGAAATTTGAAACACAAAATAAGATATCAGTAAACAGAGCAAAGAGAATAACGGGTCAGATATTGAGAACCTTTAAACGAAGGGATAGGAATGTAATGATTCCTCTACTAAAAAACCCTGATAATACCCAAATTGGAATACTGCTCGGTTCTAACATCCCCATTTAAAAAAGAAGACATTAGACAGCTGGAAGGCATCCAGAGAAGCTTCACAGCCAAGATCGGTGGGTGCAAAGAACTAAATTACTGGGAAAGGTTACGCGAACTAGACCTATATTCACTGGAAAGGAGAAGAGAAAGATACACCATTATTTACACTTGAAAAAAAATAATGGAGAAACTAGTCCCTAATCTTACTCTGAACCCTATGACTCCCCAAACAACGGTGGAAAGTACAAACGGTAGACTGTGTCGTATTCCTAAATTGAAGGCGAGACGGGGAACATCCTTAACCCTGAAAGAAAATAGTTTTGTAGTGAGAGGACTAAAACTGTTTAATCAGTTGCCCAAAGACCTAAGAAACACGAAGGGAGTTGCAGTGGAAATCTTCAAAAGAAGACTAGACGCCTGGCTCAGAACAATCCCCGATGAGCCGGGCGTACCTGGCTATGTGAGGTGGAGAGCGCAAGACTCGAACTCACTACTTCACCAGGCCAACTCGAGAGGTGGGGCGACAAGCTTGACCTTCGCGAAGTGAGAAATCATCGCGCGAAACCTTTGTAAGGTTTTAAGGTAAGGTGTATATATATATATATATATAATATTATATTATAATATATATATATATATATATATATATATATATGCATTTGATTCCGCTCGTTCGTGGGAGAATTACGAGGTTGGAGTCATGGAGACTCTCGGTGTAATGGTTAGCATAACTGACCGGCAATCGGAAATCGTGCAAAATCTATTTTCCGACATTGACAAAAATGTGAATATCTATCCAACTCTAATTCTTCTTGCTCTTTCTGTTACGTAGTGAGGAACCTCCACACCAACTTTAATTCTTCTTCTGTCTCTCCTCGTTTCCATTCTGATAACCTAGGAGCCATATCTTCTCTCGATAAAGCTGGACCCTTCGCTCACACTTTCCCTCCGAACTCAATCCTGAACGATTCCGGTGTTGTTCCTCCATCACCTCCTCCCTCTGAATTAATTATATCTAAAATTAGAAACTTTTCCAAAGATATTTGGTCTTAATTCTAGGAGGGCGTACGGTCCTGATGTGATCCTGCTGTTGTTCTTAAGAACTATTCATCTGTGCTGACACCCTACCTAGACAAACTCTTTCATCTTTATCTTTCATCTGGTACTTTTCCTTTCTGCTGGAAGTTCCCTTTTATTCAGCCTGTCTCAAAGAAGGGTGACCTTTTTCAATCCTCCAACTCTCGTCCAATCATTTTGATTGCTTGCCTTTCTAAAGTTTTCCAATCTATCCTTATTAGGAAGATCCTTAAACACCTCTCTTCTCACAATCTTCTCTCAGGTCATTATAGGTTACCTAAGGGACGTTTCACTGGCAATCTTCTGCATATCTCTAACTCTTGGTCATCCTCATTTCGGGATTTCGGTGAAACTTTTGCTATTGCGTCAGACATAACAAAAGCTTTGGTGCTCGTAGAATCTGGCACAAATCCTTAATTTCAAAATTGCCATCCTTCGGTTTGTATCCTTCTATCTGTGCCTTCATGTCCAATTTACTTTGCAGCCGATCTATAGTTGCGATTGCAGATGACCACTTTTCTTCTCCTAAGCTATTAATAGTCTTGTTCCTCAGGGCTTTGAACTGTCGCCAACTCTTTTCCTTTATTTATTTATGATCTTTTAAGTCGCACTTCTCATTCCATCCATTCCTATACCGATGATTTCATTTTTCACTTCTCCACCTGCTTCATAATACGTCCCTCTCAACAGTAACTGCATGCTTAGCGTTGGACGGCTATTAATGCCCTTACAGTAACCTATGATCTTTCTATGATTCTTTCTCTGACTGGGGCAGTGTAAACCTTGTGGCTTTCAATATCTCAAAAATTAAGTTCCTTCATCTGTCTAGTCGTCATAATCTTGAACGCGACTATCTCCTTACCTTCAACAATACACAACTGAATCCTTCCTCTTCTCTTAATGTTGTTGGCGTTTCCTATTCTCATGATGTTTCCCGGAAAGCTCACATACACTCTCTTCCTAAAACAGTTTCTAAAAGGTCTTGCCCACCTCTCTGTAAAGTAATTTTCTCATGTTCTCGGAGTGGAATCATAGGCTTTGAACCTCATCAATTCCCGACCTCTTACTGACTCTCTTCAATCCCTCTTTCCTCGCCGAAATGATGTCTCACTCCTGCAAAGATGTCTCACTCTTTCTTTACTATCATTATTATTATGGACACTGCTCTTCTGAACATTTTATCTGCATGCCTCCTCTTTTAAGGAGAGCACATAGTACCAGAATCTCTACACATTCTTATTCCTTTTCTGTCCAACTCTCTAACGCAAGGGTTAATCTGTATTTTCAATCTTTCATCTATTCAACCGGTCAACTCTGGAACAATTTTCCTCAATCAATTTTTTCTTTTAAACATAGAGTGTCCAAGCATCTCGAAACCTCAGGCTTTGATTTTGACTTTCTTATTAGAATTAATTACCTACTTAATGTAAAACGACCAACCACCTAAATTGTCAACATTCATAACTAACCTGCTGGGAGGAATCAAAAAGAAAGCAATCGGGCAAAATGGAGGAAATGCTCATTAATTTCAGAAGAATTTAGTCCTTTTGATGCTGTAAAGTTTATTCTCGATTTTGTGTTTGTAGTGATTATTATTAACTGTAAGTTAGGATTTACATTTTGTTTATTTATTAAAATCACAAGTGTGTTAATACCAACCTTTGACAACCAGTGTTAACTGAACTTCGTCCGAGTTAAGATAAGTTTTTCTTTAATTAAATACTACCAACCAGACTACCTTAACAATTTTGAATATCCAAGACAATAAGATTAAAGGAGTAAATATTCATAATTTAGAGACCATCAAATGTAAATCTCCCTTAAAATTATTTAAGTTATAATTTTGCACATTTCCAATTCTAGTGATAAAATGTTATTAAAATTTGAATGTTTATATTGCCTTCCCTTACTTTAAGACAAATTTGAAAAAAATAGTAAATATTTCTAAAGCTACTTTTATGCTAGGTGGTTTTGTGGACAGTCGCCTTTGGCAACTCCTTCCTGCATGAAAAAGTAAAAAACTTGTGTGTTTTTTATAAACTTTCAATTCCTCCTTAACGCCACACATGAATTGCGTGAACAAATCTGTTTTAACCACAACCTTCGGGGATGGCTCTTACGAAGGTTGTAATTTTTTTAAGAAGAAATCACACAACACGCATTTTACACCTAAAGATAAAGGACATCGAAGTTTAATTTGATGTAAATATCGAACAAATTTGTCCACTAAAAAAAATTTAGGTCAGTTTTATTTGGTTAAAGTTGTCT